>OX451736.1:540548622-540829727 GCA_948472305.1 Vicia faba
GAAATCAATTGGGCTATTAAGAAACCTCTCAGGTTTAAAACTCTCAGCTTCAACCCAATACTTTGGATCTCTTCCAATAGCCCAAACATTGATTATGACCCTTGTCTTAGCTGGAATCTCATACCCATTGATTTTACATCTCTCTCTACTTTCTCTTGGAGCTAACAATGGTGCAATAGGATGCAACCTTAGAGTTTCTTTGATGACAGACTTTAAGTATATCAGTTCATGTATCTGTGTCTCATCTACATACCCTTTCTTATCAAACACTTCACTTACTTCAGCTTGTACTTTCTCCATTACCGTTGGATTCTTTACTAACTCAGACATCACCCATAACACAACCCCTGATGATGTTTCTGTACCAGCAGCAAACATGTCCTGCAAATGGATTAACATTAACAACACATATAGGTGAATATTAATAGTGAATAAAAATGTTTACAGTTTTGGTTGTAGACTAACCTGGATGATTGCTTTCATATTGTCATCAGTCAATGGATGTTGTGATTCTTCATTTTCCTGTTGAATCTTGATAAGAGCTTCCATTAGATTTTCATCTTTGCCTTCTTCCTTGTGAATGCTTTTGTGATCGTTGATGATATCTTGCATTATCGTATCAACTTCTCTGTGAATTTTTTCAATTTTGGTCTTGGCCCTACTCATCCTTTGAAGCATTTTAATAGAAGGATACAAATCAGCAATACAAACTCCTCCTAGCATATTTACTATTCCATTAATTGCTGATCTGAATAATTGTTGGTGTTTGCTCCTTTTCCCTAACGCTGCTCGCGCGGTAATCCCATAAGTCATTGAGAAAATCATATGACTAAGATTAACAACCAATCCTTCATTTGCAGAGATTGATTTAACAAGATCTGACACCTCTTCTTCTCTTATAGATCTAAATGATTGGACACGCTTTGCACTCAATAGCTCTATAACACATATCCTACGCAGTTGCCTCCAGTGTTCTCCATATGCAGAGAACAAAATATCAGTATTATTGTAACTAAATATTTTGGGCAACATAAGGTTTGGCCTATCACAAAATGTGAGGTCATGTGTTTTCAGTATCTCTTTGGCCACTTCTCGTGAACTAACTATTATGTATGGTACCTCACCAAGTTTTAAGTACATCAAAGGACCATACTTTTGTGCCAAAGTTTTGAAGGAATGATGAGGCAATGGGCTGCCAATAGTTTGATGTATGTTTCCTATGAAGGGCAGTCTCCACGGTCCTGGTGGTAAATTGGAGTTAGAATTTTTAGAAGTACTCCTTCTTGTAACTATTTTGAATAGTACTAAGAGGAAGAGAAAGGATAACATTAAGGTAAAGTTAGAAAAATTGTTGGGAAGCTCCATGATTGTAGAGCAAGGGAATGCTTAGATGAAGGTATCTAAACAAAAGACTCACCTTAAATAGAAATATTGTGGTTTCAATTAAGATAAATAAAAAATAAATATTTTTAATAAAATATATGATCATTGTGAATTTGAGTCATGAATGATATATTAAAAAGTACATGTTAGATTTTTTGACCAAGAAATTGCCCTAATTTCAAATTTAGATCTTTATTTTTGACAATGGAATAAGAATAGATAAAGTATAATTAAACATTTTAATTTAGTGTGTTCTATAATACAATTTGTTTTTCTTACTAGTCAAATTAAACAACAATAGACATTGAAAAATTTGGTAATAATATTTTATAGAAGGATATTTGACAAGTTTTAGCGTCACATTAATTCTTAAACTGTCGCATTTTAAAATGACAGTTGAGAATAATAATGCTAAACTCTATTTTTAATGAGAAATAATAATGCTATCTCTAATTGTCAAGATCACTTTTGCAACAATTTTGTATTGTATAAATATATTAATCTGATGAATTAAAAGCTAAACATTGTTAGCATACTCATTTGATATCAAATTAAAAATATAATTGGCATTTTTTGGAATCTCACTAATCTTTTATGTAAAATCTTAGAAATATTTTATATCATGCTCAATTTCTAACACTAATTTTGATGATCATAAAAAAAATACAAAAATAATGATTAGGAACTAAAAATGTTAATTATGAACAACAAAAAAAACTATAAGAATATTTGTCATCTAAAATATTTAATCAACAATGAAATAATGAAAATAGTATGCATGTCAATCTTATTTTTTTTCAAGTGCTGATAATATGATATTTCATTATTTTAGCCATAAAGTGAGAGTCATAAACATGTCCTTCAATCTTCAATATTAAAATCAGTTGACTAAGTATTTTTCTTCGAGTGCAACTTTGCTAAAGATCTTTGTTGAAACTGTAATTCCTTGTGTCGAAAGCAGTATGTTGTTCGACACAAGATGTGTCGAAATAGTTTAAAGTTTGTGTGTCAAATTGAAGTGTTGAAGTGTGTCGAGTTGTATTGGGTGTCGAAGTGTCGAAACAGGTTGCTTCCCATAAGATTTCGACTTAGATCCAAAATATGTATTTTGGACTTTGACTTAGAGAGAAAACTAACCTAAAACCATAAATTGAGGGATTAACCCGTATTTCTGAAAACAACTCTGAAAGTTTCTTCACATAATTTGAAGTTGGAAGTGAATAAAGATTTTCCACAGTTTGTGGCCAGAGAGAAACTCTGCAGAAATCATAATCTCTTTTCTTTTCATCGTTATTGTGTAGTGATAACAATCTTGTTCATCAAGATTGATAGAAATTCTCCATAGATTTTGGTGGATATCCAACACCTGGTATCAAAAGCTCCAGTTGAGTGATTCAGGCAAGCAAAAGCGATGGTGATGAATCATCAGAACGGGCATTTTCCAGCAAGTCTTCCAATTCTTAAAGTTGATAACTATGAGAATTGGTGCAAGCAAATGAAAGTTGTATTTTGTTGTCAAGATCTTTGGGATCTTATGAAACATGGATTGAAACCGCTTGAAGAAGATACTTCAGAAGAAGAAGAGGCAGAATACAAATAATCCAAGAAGAAAAAGAATTATAAAGCTTTCTTTATAATTTATCAATGTCTGAGTTCAGACAATTTCGAAAAGGTTAGTGATATAGAATATGCGAAAGAAGCTTGAGAAGCTCTGAAGAAATCATTTGGAGGCGTTGAGAAGGTGAAAGAGGTGAGGTTACAAACTCATAAAAGAACGTATGAATTGCTTTATATGGAAGATAACAAGAGCCTATCTATTTTCTTCACTAGGGTTACGAAACTAGTGAATCAAATTAAGGTTTGTGGAGAGACGTTAACAACAAGAGCAGTTGTTTCAAAGATCTTGAGATCCTTGGCTCTGAACTTCGACCATGTGGTAGTTGCCATAGAAGAGTCGAAGAACATGTCAACTTTGACAAAAGAAGAGCTTCAAGGGACATTTGAATATCATGAACAAAGAACGACTGAAAGGACTGCTGGTAAGTCGAAGAGTGATGTGGCTTTGCAAGCACATTAAGCAAAAGAAAGTAAAGGCAAAGGAAAGTGGTTCAACAAAGACAAAGGTGGCTACAATAATTTGACTGGTAAAGGAAACCAGCAGGAATAAATTGTGTCGAATCAAAGAAGACCCCCATATCAAGGCAACCAAAGAGTTGATGTTGGAGGTAGAGGAAGAGGTGGTGGTCTAAAACCTGACAAGCGTCACATTCAGTGTTACAATTGTCAGAAGTATGATCACTATTCTAGTGATTATCCAGAAAAGTGAAAGAATCAAGAAAGTGATGCAAAGTTCATAAAGTATGAAGAAGAAGATATGATGTTGATGGTCACATCAAAAGATGAAGAGAAATTCAAATACCAATGATACTTGGATTCAAGATGCTCATCACACATGTCTGGAAGGAAAGATCGGTTTGTCAACATAAAACCCTCAATGAAGAGCATGGTGAAATTTGCAAATGATAATACTCTAGCAGTTGAAGGTATTGGAGATGTTATGATTATGAGGAAAGAAGGAAAGAGGTCAATAATTTCCAATGTGTTGTGCATACCATGCATGAAGAGCAGTTTGCTCAACATAGGCTAATTGGTAGAAAAGAACTATAAAGTGTTTATCAAAGACAAGATGATGAGAGTCGCTGATGCAAGTGGAAGGTTAATCATGAAGGCTCCCATGTCTCAAAATAGAACCTTCAAGATTGAACTAAATGTGATGTAGAACAAATTCCTAGGAACTACAGCTAGCAGAGATGAGTGAGTATGGCATTATCGACTTGGTCATCTCCACTTCAGACACATCAAAGATTTAAAAAGAAGAAATATGGTTTCAAGATATTGCCAGAAATCGACATTCCAAACGAGGTGTGTGAGGAATGTGTGTTGACAAAGTAACACAAGAATAACTTCAACATAGATGCAGGAAGAAATTCAAAGGCTATTCTCGAAATCATATTGGTATACCCTAAATTTTCCCCATCAATTTCAATAGTCATATTATGTTTAATTGATAATCATATTGTTTAATTCGCATATTTTAACGAGGGGTTTAAAATCAATAGAGGGGTGTATTGTCTTAAATGGACCATCAAAATATGATGGCCCATTAAGACAATTTTTTAGCCCGGGTTAAATAATAAGAAAGGGGTGTGCCTCTTTGTCATAATGGGCTATGGCTGCATTTTTAATGGCCCATTTAAATTTTCTTAGAAAAATCCGCAATTCTTTTTATTGTTATCAATAATATTATAATTTTTTATCTTAATCAATATCTGGTTATGATATTTTTTTTATTATAATTTAACAAATTTATTAATGTTATTATTAAAAAAGAACATTTTACTAATTAATATCATAATTATTATTTTATCTAAATTATTATTAACTATTATTATTATGATAATTATTATTAATTTCTAACATATGTTATTATTAATATTATTATTATTTTCTATTAATATTTTATTTTCATTTTGTGAAACCTTTGACTTGGTCAAAATTATGGCAAAAGACCCTAATCCCTAATCCGGCGATTGCCCACTATCCACCTTCGTTCGCCCCAAACCTAATTCATCGCCATCTTCATCTTGCCAAGAAGACCCAAGCCCAGAAATAAAAAAGAAACACATACAAAATCAAATCAAATCTCAGATTTAATAAAAACTCAATCAAATCTCAAAATAATCAATCAAATTCGAATCTAAACTAAATCAAATTACACAACTATAATAAGATCTTATTGAATCAAATACTAAACAAAATCGTCTAGAATCAATTACAATCCCTAAAATTTACAATCAAAATCAATTTCTAACTAATTTCTAAAACCTAATTTCTAACAATGAATCTAATTCGTAACAGGCGATCAAAACAATTTTTTTCTAAAATAGATCTAAACCTAAACTATATAAACCCTTAGATTCTAATGAAAAAGGGGGCCAAGAATTGAAACCAAAAAATTTCCAGAAAGAAAAGAAGAAGGATAAGAGGAACAGCGCTGCTGCGAGGCCCTCGAATTAAACCTCTTTGCATCTAGATCTAGGGTTTGTGAACAGAAACCCTAACATCGTTGCCGCGCCATCATCTCTGAAACTTGTGAAACAAGAAGGAAAGGAGAAAGATTACCGACCGGAGGAACCAGAAATTTGAAGAGTCACGGCAGATAAAGGTAGGTTTTGTGCTTAACTTTCAATTTTCTTTGTGATTGATGTTGTTTGTGTTTATTTTGAGGAGATTTGGGGGTTAAGGGCCAAATTTAGGTTTGTTTGAAAGGTAGCGCCGCCGGCTAGGGTGGTGGTGTTCTGGGTTTTAGGTTTCTGAGTGTGGCTATTATTGTTTTTGTTTTGAAGAGGAAGAGAGAACAGAGACGAGAGGAGAAGGTTAGAGAGAGAAGAGATAAAGAAAAATGAAGGGAAAAAGAGGAAGACAAGCGTGTTATACTCCTTCCACCCTCGATATTGCGTTGCAACACATGGCCAACATCTGCCCATGTGATTCCCTGCACCCTCGCTCTCCACCCTTTGATCAGAATTTGATGCCCCAGATAGTACAGCCTCACGGTAGCCCCATGCACCTCACCACGTGCAATCCAGGTGGACCTCAAACAAACCTTGTTTGGGTCAAGCCCAATTATTCTAACACCCCCCCTGTTTCTACTTCAAAACTGAAAGTGTACCATCCACATGCATTTGGCCCCGGTTCAATATCTGAACTTGGGCTTTTACTTGCCAGACTCCCATATTGTTTGCCAGTTATAGAATACACCCCCAGCCAATTTGGACTCAGATTTTCTTTTGGGTCTATACTAATTTCTTGTACACCACCAAACCTTAATATTTGCACCCCCTTTAACTTAAATAATTAATTTTATAATTATTTTAACTAATATCCTTTTTAGCATTTACATAAAAATTATTTTTGTATAATTAGTAAATAATTGTTATATTTTTTTATTTATTTAAAAATATTTAATATATATTTTTGATAAACTATAAAATAGTCATTTATTAATCAAATTATTTTTCTAAAATACTAACTCGTTTTTAAATTGCATTAAATATTTTCGCATTCATTCTAACTTATTTTTGCATATTGCACCACACGTTTAAAATAGCTAACCAACCAAATACTAACCCCTTTTTACTAACATATAAAAATAAAAACATTTTTCAAAAAGATTGTGGAGACCTCTTATATCGACTGCGTACTTTGTCTACGATTCTGCTAACTTCAAACTCAGACTTAGTTCAAGAAGAATCTAAGGGATTTCCACAATCCATAAAAAACACAACCAAATACTTCAAACTACAAAATAGGACTTTGATTCCTCATAAGAGGATACATAGGCATACAAATTAAAAACAGTGGCGAGTCCCCTAATAAAAAAACTAAAACCGTATTTCTAACCATTAACCTAAACCCTAGTAGCCTTGTGAACAAGGTAGATGAAGGGTTCCTAATACCTTCCCTTCGTCTAAAGTGAGTCAAAAATTTAGAATCCCTGTACAATTTAGGGTTAACCGTTATTTTCCAATCCTTAAGATAAAAATTAATGGTGGTGACTCTCTTATATTTTACCGGTTACGACAGATGGCGACTCTGCTGGGGACTCAACCCTAGGATTTATAAGCTTATCTTTTAGATTTGGGGTTTTGTTAGGGTTGTTAGTGTTGCTTTTATATTTGTTTTATTTATTTTATTTATTTATTTTGTCTATTTATTTATTGTTATATTATTATCATTGTCATATTATTTATTTGTTGGCGGGATTTTAAATTCAAAAAATAATTTTAAAACCTTAGAAAGAAGGTTTGTCTATTGGCCAAGGGGATATATCATCTCTATGAGTTTTCGACTTCGCCTAGAGTCGGTGGAATTCCAAAAAAGGAATATGTATCAGGAGGTATCCTCTTGTGGGATAGGACTTTAGAATAAAACCTATGACTTTTTGTATAACCCTAAACCAAAACTTCATGGTGGGACCCAGTACGATCTTAGAGACAAAAGTTTCGGTCTACAATGAGGCTCCACTTAAGGGAGGCCCTTGTGCCTTTCCCTCTAGTATTACCCATGATACCCTTAAGGAAGCCACCTTATAGGGTTGGATAAAAAAACTTAGAACCTTTATAGGAGCCCTCCTATAGGTTATTCTATCAACATCATATCCTCTTAACCCGTAAGTGTATCCTTATATATATATATCCCAAAATCGGTATAGGGTATTCACTACCCTAAGCCCACAAGGGTTTCAGTTTTTCAATTACGATCCTTAGGTCCATAGGGATTCCCTTAAGTATGTTATAGCCCGTAGGGACTTTCATGTGTCTGTTACTATCCCTAGCCCGTTGGGATTCCCCTTTGGTCCATCATTGTCATTAGAACCTTTATATGATCTTGTTATCCATATGAAACCTTCCCATGAAGGACGTCCTTGCTGATGCACGCCACATGGCCTATATCAGGCCATGGGATTTGGTGATTGTTGACCAGTTATCATGTTCTCTCTTCCATGTTATCCCCTCAGTCAAACCATCATATCAACTGTCCATTGGCGTATCATAATCCTTAGCTTGTAGCGGTTTCACATTGTATATATATATATATATATATATATATATATATATATATATATATATATATATATATATATATATATATATATATATATATATCCCTAAAACCCGTGTAGGGTGTCTTTAGGTTTTTCTTCGTTCTAACCTCGCATTGCATTGCGTCTCCATGAAAATATTTTCGCATACCCTTAAAGCCAAAAAATATTTTTTGCATACCCATCCATTTCCTTACATTCATACATTTGCATTTCATGCATTTCCACCTTCTCCTTGGTTGTTATCAATCCAGCTAGCAAGATTGCACAATACCCAAAGAACAAACTCCAAGCATGCTTCAAGAAAGCTTAACGAAACTCAAGAAATTCCTAATTTGTTGAAGGAGAAAGTTAACCAGTGAGCTTGGTCTTACAAATCTTGTTACAGAGAGAAGGCAACCCTTTGTAATACAAGTCAAAGGCCTACAACGCCTCAAATGCCACCACCATGGGTGACCCCTCCCCATAAAGAGCAACTTCCATATCGGCAGAGTTGGTGTGCCTAAAGAAAATTCAAAGATCACCCCATGCTTCTACAAGTCCAAGAACTAAGAAGCATCTCCTAAAGTCAAGTGGATCAAACGAAGAAGCTCTTTCATAGGATCATCAAACTTATCAATTTCAATTTGTAATTTCCAAGTTGCTAAGTTGTATTTGGTGTGAATTTGTATCTTTTGATTAGTAATTATAATAAAATGAGCATGCATGTTTTTGAAATCAATCCATTTGTTTCACTCTTCTATCACTTTCCATGAATAATCAACGACTTTCCATTTTCACTTTTCTTTTCCATTTTCATTTCTTAACTTTAACAAACTTTGAGGGAGAATGATGAAAACTAAACAACTGAATTCTGCTAAACTATGTTTTCAATGTAAGACCGAGCTGATGATGTAAGGCATTGCTTCCAATCCTAAATAGTGGAGAAATAAGGGAGTTAATTTATAGTCAACCCCCTCGAGCCAGGAGTTGGAGTTTTGTTCTATTTTCTAAAATAAAAACCTTAATCTCAACCAGGGGCTGGGTAGATTTCAATTAATTCAACGATGCATCAGGCCATCTAAGTAAAGGTTCAAGCATATATCCTTCCTTGATACATCATTGAGGAAACGATCTAAGAAAATGTTCAAGCATATCTTCTTCCTCGCTACATCATTGAGGAAACAATCTAAGAAAAGGTTCAAGCACATCATCTTCCTCATGCACATCAACAAAGATTGAGGAAGCAATCAATAAAGATAAAGTCTACGACGTCTTCTTCCTCAGTACATCATTCAAGATCGAGAAAATAATGAAGAAGAAGTTTACAACAATCAGTATGGCAGTCACAAATGTTCAAAATAAAAAAATAAAGGCCGCTAAGTCAAAATATTTTTATTGACTTAGGAAAAAGTTAGGGTATCCCGATGGACCGAAATTCAAAAGAATTGGTCCAGGAAAAAGTAAGGGATTGAAAAAAAATAAATTGGAGATCAATATTGGGAGTGCCACCTCAAGAATCATCAAAGGCTTCTAATCAATGCTTGGATCTTATCAACGTTTTTCATCGGTGTTTGGATCTTTACCAATGCTTATCATCATCACCATGACTATGAAAATTCTATTGTAGACTGAACGCATCTGTTGGATTAATTAAACTTAGGATTGAAGAACATTAAGGAGAATCGAGTGGGCTAAATAAATTTTGAGCCTTATATCCTTTGTTTATTAAACCACAAACCAAGGCCACGTTACAACCTTCAAAAGTCCTAATTGAAGCAAGGTTAACTATGAAAGCATACTCGGAAAAATTTGTATTAAACTGACTCCTATGTTTGTTAAAAGTATTTCTAATCAATTTTCTTCTTCAAATCTCCATCTCTAATCATCCATTTCTATGCCATAGCAAACTTCGATTTCAAAACTTGCATGTGCATCAAGCAAAATTGCTTTTCAAAATGTACAATTTTATCTACGAATATACACTTAGCATCAAGGAGATCTCAAAAATTGGTTTAGTCAAAAGAGATCCATTTCAGGAAGCTCCTAACTAGGGGCAAAATATCTAATCGGAGCCCTATGATCAAAGCTAAGACTAGTGATCGTAGGGGCATCCTATTAAAAAGGGGTGATCATTCTAAGATTCAATAAACTCGAGTCATATTTCAAGGCACCCATCAATCAGAGGATACCTTTCGAAGATTCAGATCCTAGGGGCATTCCTTAATCAAGTTCCTATCACAACATGGTAGGGCTTATTTTCTTCTTTCAACAAACTACGCAAGTCCCTAATAATCATGGGGAAACCATCCAAGACTTAAATGTTGGGGCAATGCATATTAGGTTTGTCTTACGACACGTAGGGTTCAAGTTCTCCTTCAAGCAAGTTTAGATACAAACTTGGGAAGATTTGAATGCTTGGGGTAATTCATCACGAAGATCCAAGAGTACCTCCTCCAAACTCTAGAGATTGGGGACATACCTTTAAAAAACTTGAATATGGGGGTAGAACACTGTGAGGCTCGATCAAAAGGAGTTGATTCAAAATGGTTCATCAAAGACAAATAGTTTCAAGAGTCCTTTAAACAGAGGCATAATTCAAGATAGTGGGGTCATTCATACTATTATCAAACTATTTCCGAAATCATATCACGAAGAATCTCTGTGAAGACTTGGCATATTGGGGTAAGACATTCCACAAAGAGGCGTTCTATCTACGTGCTTTCATAATCCCTAAGGGATATTTTCCTACGGTAACAAATCTCTGAGTTCAAAACGAGTATCAGGAAGTCATGTCAGCATAGGGGCACCGGTTAAAAGGCATTCGAGTCAGCTTAAAAAACTTCAAAAAAGAGGACCTCGAAGCATTTACATTTTCATTAAAACATTTATAACACTTGGTGCATTTACATATTCATAACATTTTCATTAAGCATTTCAATCATGACATGGGATGAGGGATTATTTGACATAATCTCTGGGCCTATTTACTAAGATAAGCTAAGTCACCTACGTAAATTACAAATTTAAATCTTAGATTTCACACTAGTACAAATAGAAACCTCGGTTACGAGTAGACATAACAATTAGAGGTGTTACAAACAAGATTACCTAAGGTGGTATACATACGAATTCAAGGATTTTCAAACTTTTCTTTCAAAATTGTCAAAATCAAATTTTTCGAATTCAAGTTTCAAAGTTGGCATTCAATTTTTCAGATTCTAATTTTTTCGAACTTTCGAGTTCAAACTTTTCAAAGGTCAAGTCTAAATTCAAATTCAAATTTTTCAAGTGGTCAAACTCAACTTTTTTCAGTTAAGTTCAAACTCTGCGATTATCAAATTCAAACATTTTTGGTCAAATGTTTCAAATATCAATTTTTTCAAATACAAATATTTCAGATTTAAAAACTGTTGATTTCAAGTTCGAATTTCAAACTCACATTATCTATCCCCTAGGTTGCGGTAGATAGTAAAAATTCGTGATAGCTTACTATGTTAGTCTCAAGGCGTTAGTAAGTTCTTTTTTAAGACTCGTGTTATCTACCCCCTAGGTTATGGTAGGTATGCAAAAATCTATGATATATTTCATTGTGTCATTCTCTAAGTGATAATGAATTATCATATTTGTGTTATTTATCCTCTAGGTCACGATAAATGCACAAGCCTATACTCGTGTTATCTACCCCCTAGGTTGTGGTAGGTATGCAAAAATCTATAGTTCATTGTGTCAGTCTCTAAGCGATAATGAATTATCAGGTTTGCGTTATTTATCTTCTAGGTCGTGATAAATATACAAGCCTATACTTGTGTTATCTACCCCCCTAGGTTGTGGTAGTTATGTGAAAATCTATAGTTCATCGTGTCAGTCTCTAAGCGATAATAAATTATCAGGTTTGTGTTATTTATTCTCTAGGTCGTGATAAATACACTAGCCTATACTCGTGTTATCTACCCCCTAGGTTGTGGTAGGTGTGCAAAAATCTATAGTTCATTGTGTCAGTCTCTAAGCGATAATGAATTATCAGGTTTGTGTTGTTTATCCTTTAGTTCGTGACAAATACACAAGCATATACTCGTGTTATCTACCCCCTAGGATGTGGTAGGTATGCAAAAATCTGCGATATAGTTCATTATGCCAGTCTCTAAGCGATAATGAATTATCAAGTTTGTGTTATTTATCCTCTAGGTCGTGATAAATACACAAGCATATACTCGTGCTACCTAACCCCTAGGTTGTGGTAGGTATGCAAAAATTTGTGATATAGTTCATTATGTTAGTCTCTAAGGGACAGTGAATTATCAAGTCTATGTATTTATCCTCTAGGTCGTGATAAGTACACTAACAATCCCTTACTATGTTAGTCTCTATGAGTTAGTAAGATATCTTCAATTCGTATCATTTACTCCCTAGGTTGTAGTGGATATATGAAATCTGTGATATAACTCATTGTGTTAGTCTCAAAGCAGAAATAGGTTATCTTCCTCTCTGTGATATAATTCATTATGTTAGTCTCCATGCGGCAATGGATTATCAGAACTCTGTGTTATTCATTCCCTAGGCTCTGATGAATATATAAAATCTTTGTTATAAGCTTGTTATGTTAGTCTCAAAGAGTTAGTAAGTCAACTTTCAAACTTGTGTTATTTGCTTCCTAGGTTACGATAAATATGCAATATATACGATCTATTTTCTAGGTATTGGCGAGTTATCTGCATCATCTATCTAGGTCAATTTCACTTTTTGCTCTAACTCTGGTAGAATGATACATCATCATCTTTTCCTATTTCTTCATTCTCCGGGGTATGCTTTACAGTGTATCCTTATCTAGCCAACCATTGTTCAAATTTTGGGGTCTTCCATTATTTAATAACCCTCCGAGTCGAATGTGCGAGACCTGTGTATTCTCGCATCATTCAATCGAAGAGTATTTAAATAGGGGAAGTTGTCATACCTAAAATTTGCCCCATCAATTTCAATAGTCATATTATGTTTCTAATTGATAATCATATTATTTAATTCCCGTACTTTAATGAGGGGTTTAAAATCAATAGAGAGGTGTATTGTCTTAAATGGACCATCAAAATTTGATGGCCTATTAAGACATTTTTTTGACCCAGTTAAATAATAAGAAAGGGGTGTGCCTTTTTGTCATAATGGGCTATGGCTGCATTTTTAATGGCCCATTTAAATTTTCTTAGAAAAACCGATAATTCTTTTTATTTTACCAATAATATTATTATTATTATTATTTATCTTAATCAATATCTGGTTATGATAATTTTTCTATTATAATTTAACAATTTTATTAATCTTATTATTAAAAAAGAACATTTTACTAATTAATATCATAATTATTATTTTATCTAAATTATTATTAATTATTATAATTATGATAATTATTATTAATTTTTAACATATGTTATTATTAATCTTATTATTATTTTCTATTATTATTTTATTTTCATTTTTGGAAACCTTTGACTCGGTCAAAATTAGGGCACATAACCCTAATCCCTAATCTTCCGTTTGCCCACTATTCACCTTCGTTTTCTCCATCCCTAATTCATCGCCAACTTCATCTTGCCCAGAAGAACCAAGCCCAGAAATAAAAAAGAAATGCATACAGAATCAAATCAAAACTCAATCAAATCTCAAAATAATCAAATGCAAATCTAAACTAAATCAAATTACAAAACTATAATCAAACCTTATTGAATCAAATACTATACAAAATCGTCCAGAATCAATTATAATCCCTAAAATTTACAATCAAAATCAATTTCTAACTAATTTCTAAAACCTAATTTAACAATCAATCTAATTCGTAACAGACGATCAACACAAAATTTTCGTAAAATAGATCTAAACCTAAACTATATAAATCCTAAGATTCTAATGAAAAAAGGGGGGCCAAGAATTGAAACCGAAAAATTTCCAGAAATAAAAGAAGAAGGAGAAGAGAAACAGTGCCGTTGAGAGGCCCTCAAATCAAACCTATTTGCATCCAGATCTAGGGTTTCTGAACAAAAACCCTAAGATCGCCGCCGCTCCATCATCTCCGAAACCTGCAAAACAATAAGGAAATGAGAAAGATTAGCTGTAGGAGAAACTATAAATTTGAAGAGTCACGACGGATAAAGGTATGTTTTGTGCTTAGCTTTCAACTTTATTTGCAATTGATGTTGTTTGTGTTTATTTTGAGGAGATTTGGGGGTTAAGGGTCAGATTTAGGTTTGTTTGAAGGCTAGCTCCGTCGGCTAAGGTGGTGGCCTTCTGGGTTTTAGGTTTCTGGGTGTTGTTGTTCTTGTTTTTGTTTTGAAGAGGAAGAGAGAACATAGACGAGAGGAGAAGGTTAAAGAGAGAAGAGATAAAGAAAAATGAAGGGAAAAAGAGGAAGAAAAGCATGTTATACTCCCTCCACCCTCAATTTTGCCTTGCAACACGTGGCCAACATCTGGCCACGTAATCCCCTGCACCCTTACCTTGCACTCTCACTCTCCACCCTTTGATCAGAATTAGATGCCCTGCGGCAGCCACATGTATCTAACCACGTGTAATCCAAGTGGACCTCAAACAAACCTCGTTTGGGTCAAGCCCAATTATTCTAACGACCCCATGTTTCTACTTCGTAACTGAAAGCGTATCCTCCACATGCGTTTGGGCCCAGTTCAATATTTAAACTTGGATCCTTACTTGCCAGACCCCTCATATTGCTTTCCAGTTACAGAATACACCCCCATTCAATTTGGGCTCAGATTTTCTTTTGGGCCTAAACTAATTTCTCATACACCACCCAACCTTAATATTTTCACCCCCTTTAGCTTAATTAATTAATTTTATAATTAATTTACTTTAGTTAATTTATTTAATTCATATTCTTTTTAGAATTTAAATAAAATTATTTTTGTATAATTAGTAAATAATTATTATATTTTTTTATTTAAAAATATTTAATATATATTTTTGCTAAACTATAAAATAGTCATTTATTAATCAAATTATTTTTCTAAAATACTAACTCATTTTTAAATTGCATTAAATATTTTCGCATTCATTCTAACTTATTTTTGCATATTTCATCACACATTTAAAATAGCTAACCAACCAAATATTAACCCCTCTTTACTAACATATAAAAATCAAGACATTTTTCAAAAAGGAATGTGGGGACCTCTTTTATCGACTGTGAACTTCGTCTACAATTCTGCTAACTTCAAACTCATACTTGGTTCAAGGAGAATTTAATGGATTTCCACAATCCATAAAAAAACACAACCAAATACTTCGAACTACGAAATGGGACTCTGATTCCTCATAAGAGGATACGTAGGCATACAACTTAAAAACCGTGGCGAGTCCCCAAATAAAAAAACTAAAACCCTATTCCTAACTTTTAACCTAAACCCCAATAGCCTTCTGAACAAGGTATATGAAGAGTTCCTAAAACATTCCCTTCGTCTAAAGTGAGTAAAAAATTTAGAATCTCTGTACAATTTAGGGTTATACGTTATTTTCCCATCCTTATGATAAAAACTAATGGTGGCGACTCTCTTATTTTTTACGGGTTATAACACATATACTCTAATGTATATGGACCAATCCAGGTGGATTCGAATAGAGGTAATACGTATTTTGTCACATAAATATATGATTTCAGTCAAAAACTATGGACTTACCTAATAAAGAAGAAAACCGAAGGGGTTGAGGTATTTTCCAAGTTTAAGTTTGTGGTTGAAAGTTGAGATTTTGAGAACTGATGGTGGTGGAGAATATGTGTCGAAAGGCTTCGACATGTTATGTGAGAAAGAAGGGATTTTGCATGAGGTGGTGCTACCCTACACTCCACAGCAGAATGGAAATGCAGAAAGGAAGAATTGAACCATCATGAATATGGTGAGAAGTATGTTGAAAGACATGCATTTACCTAAAGAGTTTTGGGGTGAAGCTGTGTCGACTACAACATACATATTGAAAAAATGTCTGATATGACCCTGCTCTCCACAATTGAAACAAGTCGGACCATCGTTCTTGAAATCAGGAGCGTGGTGACTAGACTTAACACACTTGTAACACCTCAGCACCTTATTCTGACATTCGTTGGATCGCTGACCTTGTTCACCACACCTATAAAACTTGATAAAAGCGGGAGCCCCTCCCCCACTTGTCTTCTTCCCATCATAAGCCTTTTGTTTCCCTTTATAAGATGGGGAATCATAAGTCTTCTTACGATCTTGATATTGCTTTCCTCTTTCTCATTCAAACTCTTATAGTGAGCTGAATGAGCTTTGCTATCCTCTTCAAAGATTCTACAACTGTTCATCAACTCTGAAAATACATGGACCCGTTGATACCCAATCGCCCGCTTGATCTCCGTACGCAAACCATTCTCAAACTTGAAACACTTTGAGAACTCAATAGTTGCCTCATTGTAATGTGGATAAAACGTTTCCAGTTCCACAAACCTTGAAGCATACTCAGTCACAATCAAACTTCCTTGTTCCAACTCTAAAAAATCAATCTCTTTCTTCCCACGCACATGTTCAGGAAAATACTTCCTCAGAAACTCCCTGTTGAACACAACCCAAGTAATTAATTCACCGAGAGTTGTGAGTCTCTAACGAGTTCCAACCCATCAGTCACCAGCTTTCTCTTCCAGTTGATGCATATCAAACCACACTATTGTACCCCAAAATTTGCCCTCTCATTTCTCAAGGATTTTCTTACAAGATCTTCCATGACATCAAGTTTGCAGCACTGATACATCAATTTAGGTTTGGAATTGGCACAAGGGCAAAATGGTCAATTGCATACTGAAAAGTCAAACTTTGACTTTTGGATCAAAATCAAGTTTCAAGAATCATATTTCATCAAGATATGTTAACATATTAAGTTTGTTTCATTAAGAAAATCAAAAGTCAAATTTGCTTTGGAAAAGTCCAAATTCTAAACACTTAGAATTTTTTCTAAGTGTTAAGAAATATGACAAGTTCAGAACTTCTAACCAAATTTTCACCATGATACAAGCTGGTTTTGGAAGAACTTCTGACACAAGAGTTGTAGATTTAAATGAGATCTAAAACATTGTAGAACATAACTTCTCCTAGAAATGCTGGGATTTCAAGTTATAAATCCTTGAAAACACGTCCCTGAAACTAAAGCATTCAGTAAATTCTGAGCATTTTCAAATCAGAATTTCGTGACAACTTCCGGGCCAGTTTTCACACAGGTTCACACGAGGGTGATGATCAAAGCTACCATCAGAGGTTTGTGAGAGCTTGATGGTGAATAAAGCAGATAGTGGGACACTGGGATGCAATAATTCTATTCCCTTTGAACCTTACCTTAGGTGGGTAAGAGCTCGTGCTCAGAAGCTCATGATGCCTTACCCCTCCATCCTACCAGTTATCATGGAGCTTGTTGCTGAAGAAGAAGTCTCGTATACTGTCCTCTATCCCAACATCCCTACTTCTCTTGAAGACTTACAAAAGGGTTGGATCCAGATAAAGGAATAACGAGACAATTTCGAAGCTCAATTCTACGCTAGCGAGAAAAGGGTTTTGGAGCTTACAAAGAAACTACATGAAGAACAGAGCTTGAACGCCTACCTTGCACTAAAGAGGATGTGTTCGACCATTTTATCTTAGAAATTTACTTTGTAAGCCCGAGGGGCACGTTGTAACCGCTTTGAATTAATTAATGCAAATTGACGTTTCTTCATTCTTTGTCTAGACAAATTTAAATTTCGTAAATCCTTTAAATCATTTGCATACACATCTTTCATGCATCATAAACATAACAGGTTTTCCACAACAAGTTTCCTTATCTCTCTGCTGTTTATTTCAGTAAGATGGATATCGAGAAAACAATGAAGGACCTACAAGCAAAAAAAACTCCCAATTTCAGGAGACTCTGCTAACCCTGGCCAAGTGGCAAAAAGATTTGATGATGTTGCTGGAATCTAAAAAGAAACCAAAGAGGAAAGCTCTGGTCAATATGGGTAAGAGAATCAGGGAGCCAATCCATCAGATACCGGTAGTGGAAGACTCGTCTGAGGAAGATGAAAATCAAATTGGAGAAGCTAGGAGTACCCAGGCCGGGTGTATCATTAACCAAGTGTCTGATGATGAGGACTATTTTGACGAGCAGTATCCTCCTGCCGATGTTAAGTACAAGCAGCTAGAGGACAGGTTGAAGGCCGTGGAGATTCAAGCCGTCCCTGGTTTAGATTTTGATGATTTGGGTTTAGTATCCCGGGGTTGTCATTCCCCACAAATTCAAGATACCAGTCTTTGTTAAATATGATGGAGTTTCTTGCCCAAAGCTACACCTGAAGTCTTATGTGCACAAAATACAACCACACACCGCTGACAAGAAACTTTGGGTTCACTTCTTTCAAGAAAGCTTGGCTGGGACGCAACTAGAGTGGTTTTACCAGTTGGATGGTTCCTGTATCCATACATGGGAAGACTTGGCCACCACTTTCTATCCCCAATACCAGTACAATTCCGACCTGGCGCCGATAAGAGTTCAACTGCAAGACATGACAATGGGGAAGAATGAAGGGTTCAAAGAGTATGCCCAAAAGTGGAGGGATCTTTCCAGTAGGGTCCAACCACCACTAACCGATAGGGAATACATTGATATGTTTATGGGCACTTTATCTGGTCCATTTTTCAATTTATTGGTTGGTTGTTCTTCATCCGGTTTCACCGAGCTGATCTTAACCGGCGAAAGAGTTGAAAGTAGTATCAAGAGTGGGAAGATTCCCATAGCATCTTCCTCCACCTCCAATCCCGTAAAGAAACCCTTCGCTAGGAAGAAAGAAACAAACATTGTGTATGGGGCAAGGGCCTGTACCAAGAAGGATGACCGCCCCTCCGTTAATGTTGTCCAAATTTCTAATCCAACACTTGTTTAAAGACAATCTTCCAACCGTCAACGGTTCGAGGCTCCACAAAGGCAATACACAAGGATAGGTTATCGCTATCTCAAGCCTTACAACACCTGTTAAAAGCTAATTTGGTGACACTGCATGATCCTCTGGCTAATCCAGATACCTCTTCACCTAAATACAATCTGAATACTAAGTGTGCACATCACTCGAATAGTCCCGGGCATGAGACTGACCAATGCTGGGCACTGAAGAATAAAATTCAAGACTTATTAGACAACAAGACCATCGAATTTGATCCGCCTCCAATTCCCAATGTGATAACGACACCAATGCCAAACCATGGAAAGGGTGTCAATGTTGTTGAAGACGCCATTTTTGTTTCCTCTGTCGAAGACTTGACTACTCCGTTAACCATTAACAAAAAGAACTTGCTAAAAGCTGGGATTTTCCATAGCTGTTTGAAGGATTGTGATTGTTGGGCCACACAACTCAATGGATGCAAAGGGCTGAGGGAAGGCATTCAACGCCTGATGAATAGCCATGAGATCCTATTTGAGAAGACTCCTTCCGCCAAGAGTTTGACCAATAAGATTGAAGACCTCTCCATCATAACAATTTCAAACAAGCCTCTTAGGATCTCCTCCAAGGGTCCTATCAAGATTTCAAATGAACCGACTGTTGCTCCTTTGATAATTACCACCCCCAGGCCAATTGCGTACTCTTCCAATAAAGCAGTGCCTTAGAACTATGGTGCTTAGGTGTTTTACCATGGAATAAAGCAAGATGCTTGGATTGAAGAAAGCAAAACTGTTGACATTGGTAACATTACTGGCTCTAGTAAGATGACCAGAACTGGGAGAATCTTTTCACCCAACATCTCACCATCAACCGCTACAAAGGCACCTGTCTGCATCACCACTGCTAAGCCTAGTACTAACACAAGGGGAAAAGAGAAAGTAGTTGAGCCTGCTAAGACAAAAATACCCATAAAAGACATTGTTGCTGAGAAGCCTCCCGCTAGAGAAATGGACGAGATCTTGAAAATTATAAAAAGGAGTGATTTCAAGATAGTGGAGCAGCTGGGGCAAACCCCTTCCAAGATTTCCATGTTATCTTTGCTACTTTGTTCCGATGCTCATGCTCCGGCGTTAATAAAATTATTGAAGAAGGCTCATGTCCCTCATGAGGCCACAACAGACCAGTTTAAAAATTGTGTGGCAAGCTTGACGGTCGATAATGGTTTGGGTTTCTCGGATGCTGATCTGACACCACTTGGAAAGAACCATAACAAAGCTCTGCATGTTTCTGTTGAATGTAAGGGGATTACCCTAGCACATGTTTTGGTTGACACTGGCTCTTCCTTAAACGTACTTCCCAAGGGCGCGTTGGACTGGTTAGACTGCAAAGGAATGGTGTTGAAGTCGAGTGATATTATTGTAAGGGATTTCGATGGGTCCAAAAGGAAAGTTCATGGAGAGGTGGATCTCCCGATCAAGGTGGGATCACATATTTTCAACTCTACTTTCTAAATCATGGATATCCGTCCTGCTTACTCCTGTTTGCTGGTTCTCCCTTGGATCCACGGGGCAAGGGAAATAACGTCAACCCTTTATCAAAAGCTCAAATACCCGGTCAAGGGAAGGATCGTCATTGTGTGTGGTGAGGAGGAGTTCATGGTAAGCCACTTCAATTCTTTCAAATATGTGGAGATGGATGGCGAATTTATAGAAACCCCATGTTAGGATTTTGAAGTTGTGCCACCAATGGTTGCTACTGCCAAATGTTCCTCTGATGTGTCCAAAGCTGGTAAGGTCATGCCAAAGATGGTTTCATTCAAAGATGCTCGTGCCGTAGTCGAATAAGGAAGTTGTGATACTTAGGGGAAACTCCCTGAGATCCCATTCAAAGTAGACAAATGTGGTTTGGGTTTCACTATCAAGGCTCAAAAATAAGTGAGGCGCGCATGTGCAGGGAAGCCCCCTCTCCATATTAGAAATCACGAAGTAAATGCTGTGGGTGATTCTGATGATGAATGTACATTTAAAGAATGGGTATACCCTACTACAATAGAGCTCAACAATTGGCACTCAAAGGACTTCATTCCCGTCTCCTTAATTGAGGAGTAATTACTTGTTTATTGCTTTCTATTAATTCAAGAACATTTTTTCTGTAATATTAAACATTGACTTTAAAGCCATATGTCTGGCTCGAGGCACTATGGTCCATTTTTCAAGGGTTTTATTTATGTTCATTTTATCATATGATCATTCAATACAAATCATTGGACTTTTGCATTCAAATCTTTGTGCTCGTTGTCTTTCTTTTTCTTCAAATACGTTTTTCAAAATAGCCATGTATCTTACATGCACATGCACACACACACACACACACACACACACACACACACACACACACACACACTCTTGCAGGTCCTCATCCACTCCGGATCTCATTGACAATGACTCTACTATTGCCGACTATGACTTTGAACGTCTAATTAACCAAGCCGAAGACGAAGGAGAGAAAGATTGTGAGATACCGGGAGAACTAGCCAGACTTCTATTACAAGAGGAAAAAGCTATTCAGCTGCATGAAGAGTCAATTGAGATCATCAATCTGGGTACTAAGACAGACAAGAGAGAGGTCAAGATCGGCGCTAACCTAGAACGTAGTGTCAAAAGCTGATTGGTTCAGATGTTGCATGACTATGTGGAAGTGTTTTCTTGGTCGTATGAAGATATACCAGGGTTGGATATCGATATTGTAGTTCAGCGTTTGCCGACAAAGGAAGATTGTCCTCTTGTCAAACAAAAAGTTCGTCGCATGAGGCCTGACATGTATGAAAAGATAAAAGCTGAGGTGATGAAACAATTTGATGCAGGATTCCTAGTTGTGACATCTTATCCCCAATGGGTTGCAAACGTGGTTTCGGTGCCAAAGAAAGATGGAAAAGTTCGTATGTGCGTAGATTACAAGGATCTGAATAGGGCAAGTCCCAAGGATGATTTCCCCTACCTCATATTGATGTCTTGGTCGATAACACCGCTCAACATAAAGTCTTCTCTTTCATGGATAGTTTCTCTGGCTATAATCAAATTAGCATGGCTCTCGAAGATATGGAGAAAACCACCTTCATTACATAGTGGGGCACCTTTTGTTACAAGGTCATGTCATTCGGGTTGAAGAATGCAGGGGTAACATATCAAAGGGTTATGGTAGCTTTGTTTCATGATATGATCCATCATGAAATAGAGGTACATGTGGATGATATGATTGCAAGGTCACAAACTGAAGAGGAACATCTCAATCACCTATACAAGCTATTCGAGAGGCTGAAAAAGTACAAGTTGAGGTTGAACCCTAATAAGTGCACATTCGGAGCACGATATGGAAAGCTTCTAGGTTTTGTTGTTAGTGGTAAAGGCATCAAAGTTGATCCTGCCAAGGTGAAGGCCATCCAAGAAATGCCAGTCCCCCACTCTGAAAAGGAAGTTAGAGGATTCTTGGGTCATCTTAACTACATCACCTGCTTCATATCTCACTTAATTGCTACATGTGAGCCAATCTTCAAACTCTTGAAGAAAGATCAAGTAGTCAGATGGAATGATGAATGCCAAGATGCATTCAACAAAATCAAAGAATATCTGCAAGAACCTCCTATCCTCATTCCTCCAGTTGAAGGAAAACCCTTGATCATGTACTTAACGGTGCTAGATAATTCTATGGGGTGTGTGTTGGGCCAACATGACGAGTCTGGCCGAAAAGAGCATGCTATTTACTACCTCAGAAATATTTTTACCGACCGTGAAACCAGAAATTCACTGCTCGAGAAAACTTGTTGCGCTCTGGCATGGGCTGCTCGCCGCCTAAGACAGTATATGTTGACTCATACCACTTTACTGATTGCTAAGATGGACCCCGTCAAGTACATCTTCGAGAAACCTGCTCTTTCCGGACGGATAGCTAGATGGCAGATGATCTTGACTGAACACGATATTCAATACACAACATAAAAGGCCATCAAAGGAAGTGTATTAGCAGATCATTTGGCCCATCAAGCTGTTGATGATTATCAGTCTATGAACTTTGACTTCCCGGATGAGAATATCATGTCAATAACCAACTGCGCAAAACCTAGACCTATGACGGACCTGAACAAGGATCCCGATGGACTATAGTCTTTGATGGGGCTTCAAACGCTTTGGGTAACGGAATTAGTGCTATGATAATCTCCCCTGAAGGTTTCCACACTCCTTTCAATTCCAGACCATGCTTTGATTGCATGAACAACATGGCTGAGAACGAAGCATGCATTTTGGGTCTGAAGGCTTCCATTGATTTGAGGATCAAGCATTTGAATGTGTTTGGAGATTCTGCTATAGTAATTAGCCAAGTAAAAATAGATTAGGACACTAAACACCCTAATCTTATCCCTTACAAGGGGCTTGTGCTATCTCCGATTCCTTACTTTGAAGAGATCACCTTTGAACACTTCCATAGGGAAGAAAATCAATTAGCCTATGCTTTTGCCATAATGTCTTCTATGTTCAAGGTCAAATGGGACAACGAAGCTCCTATGATTACAATTGAGAGATTCAGCGAACCTGCGCACTGCTATGAGCTCGACACTGACACAGAAAAGCCATGGTACCATGAGGTGAAGAGATACCTTGAAGCACAAGAGTATCTCGAAGGAGCTTCCATCAATCACAGAAAGTTCTTACGAAGATTCTAAGCCAATTTCTTCCTAAGTAATGGAATCCTATACAAACGCAACCATGATTCTACTCTACTCCGTTGTGTGGACAAGAAGGAGGCAGAGGAAATTAGGGAAGACATGCATGATGGTCTCTTTGGGACATACTCTAGTGGATATACTATGGCCAAGGAAATCCTGAGAGCTGGTTATTATTGGTCAACAATGGAGGCTGATTTCCATCACCACTCAAGAACTTGTCACAAATGCCAAGTCTATGCTGACAAGATCCATGTGGCTCCTATTCCTCTGAACGTCATGACCTCTACGTGGCTATTTGCAATGTGGGGCATTGACATGATTGGAGAGATCAAACCTACTGCTTCCAATGGGCATTGCTTCATTCTGTCGCTATAGATTATTTCACCAAATGGGTCGAATCCGCCTCATTTGCCTCAGTCACAAAGAACGTGGTATCCAGATTCATCAAATGTAACCTCATCTGCCGTTATGGTATCCCCTAAAGGATCATCACCAACAATGGGACTAACCTCAACAATGCTATGATTACCGAACTTTGCACACATTTCAAAATCAAGCATCACAATTCTTATCCTTACAGACCTAAAATGAACAGCGCAATGGAAGCAGCCAACAAAAACATTAAGAAGATTTTGCAGAAGATGGTAGTGACCTACAATGACTGGCATGAGATGTTGCCGTTTGCTCTTCATGGCTACCAAACTTTAGTTCAGACATCAACTGAGGAAACTCCATTTTCTTTGGTCTATGGCATGGAAGCTGTTCTTCCAGTGGAAGTTCAAATTCCATCACTAAGGATTATGAATGAAGCAGGCCTAACCGAAAACGAATGGATTCAGACAAGATTGGATCAGTTGAACTTGATTGATGAAAAACGACTGGCTGCTGTTTGTCATTGTCAGATGTAACAAAAACGTATGATCAAGGCTTTTAACAAAAAGATCAGGCCTCAATCATATCAAGCTGGTGACTTGGTGATAAAGCGCATCATTCTTCCACAAGGCGACCCTAGGGGCAAATGGACTCCCACTTACGAAGGGCCATTTGTTGTCAATAAGTTTTTTTTTGGTGGTGCCATGATGCTGACTACCATGGACAGTGAAGACTTCCCACATCCTGTGAACGCGGACATAGTTAAAAAATACTACGCATAAAAGACCCGCTAGGTTGACACACCTAGGCAAGATAAGGGCATACCGGAAAACTAAAAGGTTTCGGCAAAAATTAGGGATATACGCAAAAGATTGTACACCCGGCAAGTTGAAAACCCGAAAGGGCGACTTGGGCAAAAATGGGTATCCTGGTGGGCTGAGAACCCGAAAGGGCGGTCCAGGAAAAAGTTAAGGATTGAAAGCGTATGACTATGTCCTGTAGAATCACCACAGTCGACTTTATTACCAAGGTCCGAGTTCAAACGGTCCAAGATCAATTTCTGTCAACGACAAAAGACATTCGAAGACATTGGGGCAATAGTAGAGTCAGAATGCGATGAGATCACTTCCACATGGCTATTATCTTTGTTTTCAATTTTGTTTTCCTTTTGATGTTTTCCTCTTACAAGGATCTTTGTATCTTTGTACAAAAACTCCTATTCATGGGCAAAATATCAATACAAATATACTTTGAAGTGAAAACTTTCTGTTTTTTATTTTGAAGGCAAAAATGTCCAATGACTAAAATTTAACGAACATATGCATATGAACATAATTAAAACTATTTAGCACATGTGTCCTGCCAAGTCGTAGCAAGCATCTGTTTAATGAAGTTGAGATATCCCCACAGAGTTATCTCATTAGCATTATCCCCACAGGGTCGGCTACAATAAACCTTTCCCTACCAGAGGTGCCCACAAAGTCCCTTTGCATAGGTTGGTCCCCATCCAGAGTCTCAACCTCTTGACAAGCCTTCTCCCAGCTGAGTTGATCCTGAAAGAAGAAGCCTTTTAGATCTCTTCCTAAAAGAACCCACCTTGTCAGCAGTTCATCAAATTTTCCCCAACAGGGTTTACTTCACTAGCTGAGTCTGTCTCACCCAACTGAGTCTATCCTCTCTAGCTTGAGTTTGCCTCTCAGAATATTACAAATCAGAGGACCACAACCCCTGATCCCCAGTGAAGTCGCCAAAAAAGTAATTTCTATCTCCGAAAGTTACTGTGAAGCCTGAACCCGACTAGATAACAATTTAACTTCAGTAAGTTGTTGTGAAGCCTGGATCCGACCAAATAACAATCAACTTATTTCTTTCATACAAATTACTATGAATCCTGGACCCGACAAGATAATAGTACAACTTTCAGTCACTATGAAGCCTGGACCCGACCAAATAATAATGTAACTTCTCAAAATACTATGAATCCTGAACTCGACCAGATAATGGTTTAACCCCACTAACTATGAAGCCTGGCCCCGACCAGATAATAGTTAACTTATTAAGACACTATGAAGCTTGGGCCCGACCAGATAATATTTTAACTCTTCGAGATATGGAAAAACCTGGACTCAACCAGACAAGGGTTTAACTTCTTTTCCCCAGTAGAATTTTCCCCTATCCCAACAAGTTACTGTGAAGCCTGGACCCGACCAGATATCAGTTCAACTTCATCTTTTCAAGCAAGTTATTGTGAAGCTTGTACCCGACCAGATAACAATTAACTTTATTCCCTCAGAAATTTATTGTGAAGCCTGGAATCCGACCAGATAACAACTAAATTCAAGCAAGTTGTTGTGAAGCCTAGACCCGACCAGATATCAGTTCAACTTCATCTTTTCAAGCAAGTTATTGTGAAGCCTAGACCCGACCATATAGAAATTAACTTTATTCCCTCAGAAATTTGTTGTGAAGCCTGGAATCCGACCAGATAACAACTAAATTCAAGCAAGTTGCTGTGAAGCCTGGACCCGACCAGATATCAGTTCAACTCCATCTTTTCAAGCAAGTTATTGTGAAGCCTAGACCCGACCAGCTCGCAATTAACTTCATCCATGCCAGAAATTTGCGAAGCCTGGAATCTGACCAGATAACAGTTTAATGTTAATAAGTTACTGTGAAGCATGGAACCCGACCAGATAACAGTTTAACTTCAAGAAATGTTCTGTGAAGCCTGGAATTCGACCAAATAATAGTTAACTTATTCTTCCCCAGTAAGTCACTGTGAAGCCTAGACCCGACCAGATAACAGTTCAACTTCAAGCAATTTTCTGCGAAGCCTGGATTCAGACCAGATAACAGTTAATTCAGATCTTCCCCTGCAAGTCACTGCAAAGCCTAGAATACAACCAGATAGCAGTCAACTTCACTATCCCCAACAAATTGCTGCCAAGCTTGGATTTCAACCAGATAACAGCCAGTTTTCGATGTTCTCCAGTCAAGAATACTCCCTAGTAGAGCATTGGACAATCAATACTCCTAAACTTTTTTCCCCAGGCAGAGATCAACACTCTCCACAAAGTCCTCTGAAACAAGCCAGTATACCCTAGCGGAGTTTCCCCTCAAACAACGGAACAGGAATTACCGGCAGAAACCTCCTAAAAAAAGAGGAGCATAATCTTCATCCCCAGTAGCAGTCTAGGAGCTCATTTCCCAAGGCTCATCAGCATGTTGTCAAAGATTTATTTTCCTAGACAAAGACACGTTGCAAGGAACGCATCACATTCATAAACCATAACATATACATGAAAAATTCATACAGCATAATCTCATTTATTTTGAGAACATCATTACGCCATGCATACATCTGCATGTGACTAATCTTTCCCCTACAGGAAAATCAACAGGAAAAAAAACATCTACCATTTCAATTTAAATCAATCAAAATATTTATCTGGATACCCTCCCCAGTCACTCAAAATGGCATCTCTAAGCCCATTCCCTACACAGTTAACTAACACATCATCGAGTGCAAATTTCTGGGCACTCTAGTCACGAATGGCAGGCGTGCCAATCTAACTCTTCAGATTTAAGAAGATTGAACAGGGGCAGTTGTTGTACCCCAAAATTTGCCCTCTTATTTCTCAATGATTTTCTCACAAGATCATCCATGACATCAAGTTTGCAGCACTGATACATCAATTTAGGTTTGGAATTGGCACAAGGGCAAAATGGTCAATTACACACTGAAAAGTCAAACTTTGACTTTTGGATCAAAATCAAGTTTCAAGAATCATATTTCATCAAGATATGTTAACATATTATGTTTGTTTCATTAAGAAAATAAAAAGTCAAATTTGCTTTTGAAAAGTCAAAATTCTAAACACTTAGAATTTTTTCTAAGTGTTAAGAAATATGATAAGTTCAGAACTTTTGGCCAAATTTTCACCATGATACAAGCTGATTCTGGAAGAACTTATGACACAAGAGTTGTAGATTTCAATGAGATCTAAAACATTGTAGAACATAACTTCTCCTAGAAATGCTGGGATTTCAAGTTATAAATCCTTGAAAACACGTCCCTGAAACTAAAGCATTCAGTAAATTCTGAGCATTTTCAAATCAGAATTTGGTTACAACTTCTGGGCCAGTTTTCATGCAGATTCAGGCAGAGTTTGCAAGATATCCAAAGAAAGTCTACAAAGCGTGTTACAAGCTTTCTGAAAAGTCTGAGAACTCCTTCAAAACATGCTGGAGCAAGGAGATTCAAAGATCAGAAGATTGGATATTTGTTCTAAGTTGTGCTGATGTTGAACTGTTGATCCAAATTAAGCCATGATACATAATCTCATATTGCAGGTTCTTATTTTGACAAATCTCACCATCATTTAATGCTCACACCCACTTTTGAGTCTTTATCCAAAGGATTTCCCCACGTGTGAGATAGAAGTACCATTGTTGTCCTTGAAAAGCAAACTTTTGTACAAGTTTATGTTGGGCCCATGCTTTGCTTTTTCCTCTGAGGGTAATTTTCCTTAATTCATGCTTACAAATTCAGATTAAGCGCGACTAAAGTTGGTAACCACCATACTTGTTTAAACTTGCTTCAAGAACAGGTCAACGCCCTAACATATGATGGCTGTACTCCTGACTTCTCCAAGCTACTAAATCCTTGCCTATAAATTGAACTTCATTTGCAACTGTAAAGAGGTCGAGAATTTGAAAATTAGCATTGAAACCTTACTGAAATTTCAAAGAATTGGAAACTAAAAACATAAACACAAAAATTTTCTAAGCTCCTGTTTCCCTTTTACACCCAAACTCTAAATTTCTTGCGTATCTCTTGGCCATATCACCCACTCAGTTTCTAATATACATTTAGAAACAATCCCAATTACTGTTTACAGACTCCAATTTAATCTCCACCAACTTCCATTTCAAAAATCAGAACTTTGCTACTTGGCTGCTCTATAACATTACAGCCATTCATAACTCAAGTGGAGGTTTTTTCAGCTTTCTGGGAACGTGAGAAAAGCTGACCAGAACATCACATCAGTCAGAACCAGGATCTAGTTCACAAAACATTCTCCAACTGCAAGGTAAGCCTCTGCTGAATTTTATCACATTACTTAGACATCATTAGGCTTGCATTTTCAAAAAAAAAAAGAATGTAGACATCCTGACTCTGATTATGTACATATTCATATTTTTCATGTACTTTTGCCTAAGTAGAGAAAATTTCAGTTCAGAACTTCTTGAGGAAATTAGGATTTAGAATTAGGGTTAGCAAAATATGTGCTTGCTTCTGATTTACAGTTCTAATACTTTATATTTCTGAAACCATGATGAAACCTGCCATAACTGCTATGTTTGCATTTTCTGTCTTGTTGAGAAATGGCTAAGCTGCAGATGCTGTGATTGGTGTGGAGAAGAAGATAATTTTAATCATCAGAACTTGCTTTGTGATATATGTTTATGTTTTTGTTTCTAATACCGGATGTATAGCCACCCCAGTGGTAGAGAGCACACGCATAAGACATTAGTGTTAAGGGTCCTGAGTTCTAGCCCCAGAAACACCCTTTTTTATGTTTATTTCCTGACATTTTTACCCCATTAGTTGGATCAGCACTACTAGATAAAACCCTTCCCATTTGTTTATCAAAATAGTGACCCTGGACCATAAATTCCAGATATTCTCATCCAACAACATTGACACTTCACTTGCCCACTATCAGAACTTATAGGTCTCTAGTTGCATTAGAACTTCTAGTCTCTCTCAAACGACCAGAACTTCTGACCTGCTAGTGACATTAGAACTTCTAGATTCCCAGTTGTACTAGAGCTTCTATACTCCCTCAGCAATTAGAACTTCTAGGCTTTCCTTTGTTCCCAGAAATCCTAGAACATCAGTGTACCCAGACCTAGAACTCCCGACCTTCCCCATTTCTGCTAACATGTTATTTCTGATTTACAGCGCACCAGAGTCAGAACTTCTACTCTCCCCTCTTTCAGCAATCCGTTGATTCTGATTCTTTTCCCTTTTATTATTTTCGTCATTACTTCTATTTTCATTAATTAAAAACCCCAAAAATATTTTGATATTCATACACTTTGCTTTATTTCTTTTAAAACCAAAAGACAAAAAAATATTTTCTTAAGCCAATTTATTTATTTCTCTTAACCAAAACAAAACAAATCTATTTTAGATTTCTTGTACCTTATTTCAATAAGGTTGTAATAGATAATTAGGACTTTAATTTCTTGCAATCCTCATTTGTAAATTTGTACACCCCATCCCCCTAATGATTGTAATAGCATAGAATATTTACTTTCCGCAATTTATCGCTTTCATATAAATGCTAATAATTAGGATTTGTATGGGAAGATAAAATCAACAAGTAGACAACCCCTAATCAAAGAATAAATGAATGAAAATCAAACACACTATTCACACATGCACCCTTAGGGTTAACTCAACTTATTGCCTAAAAAATGGTCATGTTATGCATGTGAGACGTCTTAGCAAAACAATCAAAATACAAGATCATAGTCCCTCGATGACGCTTAAAATGTTGCCTTTCAAATGATCTTAAGTCCCTCAAAGAGAAATGCTAAGATATCTCACAACATTGCTATCATGACTATACGATGACCCACGCCTGTCCCTTTTACATCCAAAGATAAGGCTTCTTACCGATTAATGGTAAGATAGAAACATCAAAGGAAAGGAGGAAATGAATGAAAGATTTTTGAGTAGGTAGAAACGTTTTTAGTTGCTTGCTCACTTTCAAAACAAACATCCTTACTAACACACACAAAACACTTTCAAAACATGAAATATTTTTAAAAGTCCAACACTTTGTATATGTTCTTATAAAACTAGAACCATTACAAAGTTTGCCTAAACGAAGGCACTTTTTAAAAATACTTTCAAAAACAACCACAAAAACACATTGTGATACGGTGGGAGAACTGACTTGGTTGTTTTGCGTTTGATCGCAAATTTTGCGGTTAGCAAGAGTCAGGACCGGCTTTTCTTTTATCCAAAAGGAAAGGTGAAAAAACACAATAAAGACCTTTGATATTGTTTCTTGAGTTCGGGGGATAGATTATGAAAAGGGAAGGTATTAGCACCCTTTTCATCCATGGTTTTCCATGGGCTCTTAGTTACTTGCTAGATCACTTGCTTTTGTTTGATAAATGTGCTTTGTGTGGTTTTTTAAAGTATTTTGTAAAGAGGCCTTTGTTTAGGAAAACTTTGTAATGATTATCGTTCGTAAGAATGTATACAAAGTGTTTGATCTTTTGAAAATATTTTCAAATTTGAAAGATGTTTTTGAAAGTGTTGGTGTTTGTTTTGAAAATAGCAAGGATATTTTTTGTTTTGAAATTGAGCAAGTAACTAGGAACATTCTACCTACTCAAAAGTCTTTCATGTTCATTTCTTCTTTCCTTTGACATTGTTATCTTACCATTGATTTGGTAAGTAACCCTATCTTTGAATGTAAATGGGACGGGCGTGGGTCATCGTATAACTATGATTAGAAATGTTGCAAGGTATCTTAGCATTTTCTTTAGGGACTAAGATCATTTTAAAAGCCAACATGGATAACGTCATCGAGGGACTATGATCTTGTGTTTTGCTTGTTTTTGCTAAGATACCTCACATGCGTAATATGGTCATTTTTGTAAGGCAACAAAGTGGGTTTACCCTAAGGGTGTATGTGTGCCAGTGTATTGATTATCATGCTTGATTTGTCTTTGATTAGGGTTTTCTATTTGTTGATTTTAATATTTCAATAAAAAACCCTAATTACTAGCATTTGTATATAAAGCATTTAAGTTGCGGAAAATAAAAATACTAAGCTATTACATTATTTTTGGGGAGGGGGTGTACAAATTACAAATGGGGAATTGCAAGAAATTAAATCTAAATAATTATTACAACCATATTGAATTTTGGATAAATGTACAAAATAAAGATAAAATGCAAGAATATAAAATGTAAGAAGAAAATGTGATTTTTGTTTGGTTTTTCATGAAAAGGGGTTTTTGACCTAATTAATTAAAATAAAATAATTAACTAAAAATAAGAAAATTAAGATTAAGTTAGTAAAATAAATTAATTTAAAGAAAACAAGTTTTTTAGGATTTTTGAGAGTTTAATTAACTTAGTAAATAAAAATAATTAAATAAAAGTCCTAAATTCTAAATTAATTTTTATAAGAATAATATAATAATATAATTATCAAAATTAAATTATCTAAGTATTTAAAAAAAAAAGGTAAATTAAATTATGTAAAGGAAATATTTTTGTTCTTTTGTTTTTGTGAAGAAAGATAAACTAAATAAATATAAATAATAAAAATATAATTATTTTTTTGGATTTTTTATATTAATGAAAATAATAATAATAATAATAATAATAATAATAATATTAATAATAAATAAAATGTAAAATGAAAATAAAAGAAAATAAAATAACAAAAGAAAAATAAATGGGCCAGGAGTATAAACAGCAAGGCAGGTGGTCAGAACATAGCAAAAAAAATAAGGCCCAAACAAATGGAGGACCAGGCGCTGCAAGAGTAAAAAAATGTGAGAAAATGTGAAAAAATGCAAAAGGCAGCGCACTAAGGTTCGAACCCATGACCTCTTGGTTACCAGCACGCTGCCTTACCACTGGGGTGGCTGTACATCCGTTAATATAACTGAAATGATAAATATATAACGTAAAACAAGTCCTGAACACACTTCATCTTCAACCTCCAGCCAGACCACCTGTAACTTCACCATTTCTCAACAAAAATGGGAAATGCAAACATGAAAGTTGTTCCATTTTTCATACATATCCAACCATATAAATATCATAAACTATAAATTAAAGATGAATGAGAATTTTTGAAAGTACCAAATCCTGACCTAATTATTTTCAGAGGTTCAGATTCAAAATTCTAACTACCTAAGCAACAATAATGAAATCTAAGGATATGGTTAGCTTCAGGATAATGATATCTACATTTCTTATTCATAAATAAACCATTAATGATGCTTGTATGAAGAGTTCAAAAGTCAAAAAACTCACCTTGCAAGAGGGTATCATGTTTTGAGTTTGAGCAGCTTTTGAAGAGTTCTAGTGATTGGGTTAGCTTCCTCAAGTTCCCAGGAAGTTAATGTGATGCTTAGCTTGAGCTGCAAGTGGCTAAGGAGTTCTGGAGAAGTAAAGGTGCAAGGTGCTATTTTTGAAAATGGTGGATGATGATGGAGGTGTTCAGTTGTGTTGCAGGTGTTGGAAATGTTTTTGCATGTTATTTAGAAGCTTCTGAAAGTAAAAGGCTAAGAAATGCATGAGTAAATTTGGAGATTAGATTCAAAACTCAGAAATGGCAAGTTTTGAGATGCTTTTGGTGATTTTGTGTTTTAGGGAGTTTCAGGGCTTTAGCATGCGTGTCTTTTCTTGCAAACGACTTATGTTTATGTATCGAAAAGATTGGAGAGCTATTGCACAAAATATTTCTGAGTTGTAGGGTTATAGCTCAATTGCTTGATTTTGAAGAAAAATGAAAAATCTGGTTTCAAGGCAGCAAGTATAAGCATGTAGGGTGGTTGCCAACTTTAAACAAGCTTATCTGACTTTGTATAGGAAGCTTGTGTAAAATGAACAAGTGCAAAGCTCAATGCAAGTTGACTTTGCATAAAGCTTGCTTTATGTAAATGGCAATGGTGCCTTTGTGCCATTAATGGAAAATTAACTTGGATAAAGCTTGAATCAAGTGGATAATAGCTCAAAAGCAAGTGTAATCTTCTGATTATGGAGAGATCTTGAGGTTTAGAGGCCTGTAAAGCAAGATTGTGCAGCATAGGTTTGAAATTTCAATTTTGTTCATCATAAAATTTGCCTTGTAAAACAACTTGAAACCCCAACTTCTGACCTTCGATTCTCCTTGCTCACAAATGATCTCAAGGAGTTCTTTGAAATTTTGGAAATCATGTAATATTCTATACAACCTCTCTTTGAATCACTTTTTCAAAATCCAAATGGAACTATGTGAAACTTTGGTCAGAATTTAGGTCAAAATCCTGACCTAAAATGTTCAAAAGTTCACTAAGTGTTTTGTTTCATGGGCATGACTTCATGGATTAATAACTTGAGATCAAAGCATTTCTAGGAGAAGTTGTGTAAATAAATGTTGTAGATCTCATGGAGATATACAACTTTCATGTTGAAAGTTTCTTTTTAATCATCTTGCATCATGGTGAAAAATTGGCTCAAAGTTGTGAAAAAACATGAAGTTTTCAACACTTAGAAATATTTCTAAGTTTGAAAACTTTGACTTTTCAAAATGAAATCTTGACTTTTTGATTTCTTGATGAAAAAGTTTCATATTTTAACATGTTTTGATGAATTGTGATTTTTGACACTTGTTTTTGACTAAAAAGTCAAAGTTTGACTTTTCAGTGTACAGTTGACTGTAAATCGACTATCAATCAATTGATCTTGAGCAATGTTTTGAGTCATGCCATTAGGTCAAAATGATGAAATTGAACTCTTGAGATCATGCCACAAACCAAATAACCATTTGCTAGGCCAAAAATCAGAAATTTCCCTTTCCCAGTCAAAACCCTATTTTTGACCATTTTGCCCTTTTGATGATTTCATTCAATTTCTTGAGGAACTGTGGTCCAAACTTGATCAAATGCTACATATGAGTTTATAATGTTGATATGGATAAAAAATTATGAAGTTTGACTGTAAATTGGCTATAGTTGACTTTTCCCCCAATACAACTGATTTTTAGGTCAACTGCTCAATTGATTGAGCAAAAATGTGATCCAAGGCTTGAAAATTGACATGAGTAATCTTGGGGGTCCATAATGATCCATGAATTCATATGAGGAATTGAAAGTTCAATTATCCTTGTGCAATCTAAAACCCTAATTTCAGTCATCAGTGCTTAAGGAGGTGTCTTGAGCTGATCAATCCTAGTGCAGTCTTGAACCCAAGGAGATCTTATGAGAAAATACTTGATAAATGAGAGGGTTAATTTTGGGGTACAACAGCTTCCCCTGTTCAATCTTCTTAAACCTGAAGAGTTAGATTGGCGAGTCTGCCATTTGTTACTTGAAGGTGGAAGATGATTGGACACTAAAGTGCCCAGAAATTTGCAGTCGAAGATGGATTGTGAATGGGCTTATAGATGCCATTTGGAGGAATGATGGAGATTTTCCGGAGATGGGCTTGAGATTCCATCCAAAGGTGACTGTTGATAGAGACTGTACTAAGTCTGAACCTGATTTCAACTGGAAAAGAATCAGAATAAATCTTTGGAGCGATTTATCTGAACTAGAAGAAGTCTTGTATGTTGTTTGACCAGGAAGAATCAAAATAAATCGTTGAGGGATTTATAGTGAACCAGAAGTGTTCCTTTAGAAAGTATCAGGATAAACGATTGAGGGGTTTAAACTGAACCAAAAGAGATCTTGAATGTTCTTTAACTGGAAAGAATTAGAGTAAATCTTTATGCGATTTATCTGAACCAAAGAAAGTGTCGGTGGGAAAGGATCAGGATAAATCATTGAGAGATTTATCTGAACCCGAAGTGTTCCTTTGGAAAGTATCAGGATAAACCATTGAGGGGTTTAAACTGAACCAAAAGAGGTCTTGAATATTCTTTAACTGGAAAGAATCAGAATAAATCTTTGTGTGATTTATCAGAACCAGAGAAAGCGTCTGCGGGAAAGAATCAGAATAAATCGTTGAGAGATTTATCTGAACCGGAAGGGATCTAGAGAATAATCAGAACAAATTGTTGAGAGATTTATCTGAACCAGATAAGACAAACTGTGGGAAAAGAATCAGAATAAATTGTTGAGATATTTAAATTGAACCGGCAGGAGTCTGAAAGAAACATTTGTTGCATAGATGGTTGACCAATCCTTTCTTAGGAATTGATCTGTAATTGACTTGTTCAAAATTTGATGACAATTTTCTGTTGATTGATCTTTCCTGAAAAAGATGAAAGGTTAGTTGTATGCAATGTCATGATTTATGAAATGCATTGTGTAATGATGTTCTCAAGATAAATGAGATTGTGTCATATGTATTTGTGCTGTCAATGTTATGACGTATGTGAGTGATGTATGGACATGTTAATTGTTATGCCGTAGTGTTGCTGGAGAAGATAAGTCCTTGAGTACTGCTGGGTACAAAGGGTGTAAGTCTTCATGTTTTGAAGTTGCTGATGAGTTGATGATCTTCCATTTGTTAGAGAAACAAAGCTCTGTTGCGTAAATAAAATGCCGTGTGTTGCTTGTGAAATCCTGAGAAATTGGGCAACTTTTACTAGGGAGTGATAACTGGAAGTTTTGTTCCGCCGAGGATGTGAGAGATCTTGATATCATTAAGTTGCACATTGTTGGGGGTTTTATGGAATAGTCTAAAGATATTATCCTATTTCTTAAAGCCATTAGTGATTGTCTTTCTATTTTCTGTTCCTTTTTTTTGTTCATTTGTAAATAGTAGTTACGTTCAAATGCATATGTTCAAAAATAAATCATTGGACGCTTTTGTAAACAAAACACATAAATAAAGAAAAACATATAGTTTGGCACTTTCAAAGGGATATCTTTGTATTTAACTTGAATAAGTATTTTTGTACAATGAGACGAACATCCTAGTAAGAGAATGTCGTCGTAGAAAAATGAATGTTTGATACAAAGATAAAGATAGCTATGTGAAATAATCCCAAGGGGTTCCCATTCTGTTATAGCCTTCATGTCTTTGAGCATCTTGTCCACTTGCTGCCTTGTGCAAAGTTGATTGGATTGATTAGGACTGTTGAGTTTGTCGGTCGAAGCTAAAGGTTGTCTGTAAGGTGATCCAACGGGACATAGTCATACACTTTAATTACCTAACTTTTTCTTGGACCGCCCTTTCGGGTTTTTAGTCCACCGGGATACCCCTTTTTGCCCAAGCCGCCCTTTCAGGTTTTCAGCTTGCCGGGTGTACAGATTTTTTTAAATTTTATCCCTAATTTTGCCCGAACCTTTGTGGTTTGCCGAGATGCCCTTGTTTTTCCTAGGTGTGTCAACCTAGCGGGTCTCTTATGCGTAGTATCTTTTGACTATGTCTGCATTCACAGGGTGTGGGAGGTCGTCACCATCCATGGTGGTTAGGATCATTGCTCCACCAAAGAATATGTTTTATATCATAAATGGTCCTTCGTATGTAGGAGTCCATTTTCCCCTGGGATCACCTTGTGGTAATATGATACGCTTGGTTACCAAGTCACCAACCTGATATACCCGACGTATGACTTTCTTGTTAAAAGATTTGATCATGCGTTTTTGGTACATATGGTCGTGACAGACAGCCGTAAGCCTCTTCTCATCAATTAGGTTTAACTGGTCAAGTCGGGTTTGGATCCAATCGTCTTTACTCAGCCTTGCATCCTTTATGATTCTCAGAGAAGGTATTTAGACCTCAATTTGTAAGACAACTTCCATGCCGTATACAAAGGAGAAAGGAGTTGCCCTTGTTGATGTGTGTGTTGTGGTACGCTAACCTTAGAGAGCGAATGGTAGCATCTCATGCCAGTCCTTGTAGGTTACTGTCATTTTTTGTATGATCTTCTTGATGTTCTTATTTGCGGCTTCGACAACACCATTCATCTTTGGCCGGTAAGCAGAAGAATTATGGTGCTGGATCTTGAATTGTGCACACAGTGCGGTGATCATGGTATTGTTGAGATTCATACCATTATCTGTGATGATTCTCTCTGGGATACCGTACTGACAAATGAGATTATGTTTGATGAAACGGCCACAACATTCTTGGTAACAGAAGCGAAATAAGCTGCCTCAACCCACTTTGTGAAATAGTCAATGGCCACCAGGATGAAGCGATGCCCATTAGAAGCCGTAGGTTTGATTTATCCAATCATATTGATGCCCCACTTCGCGAATGGCCAGGGAGAAGTTAGGACATTTAGAGGGACTGGAGGCACATGCACTTTGTCAGCATAGATCTGACACTTGTGACAGGTCCGTGAATGTTGATAGCAATCTGCTTCCATGGTAGACCAGTAATAACCTACCTGTAGGATTTTCTTAGCCATCGTATGCCCACTGGAATGGGCGCTAAAAGTTCCTTCATGTAGATCAGCCATGATCTTTTCTTCCTCAGCCTTTTCTGTGTAACGAAGCAAAACAAAGTCGTGGTTACGTTTATAGAGGATGCCATTACTGATGAAGAACTTAGCAGAGAATCTCCTTAAGAACTTCTTATCATTGACTGAAGCTCTTTCCGGATACTCTTGAGCCTCGAGATACCTCTTGACTTCATGGAACCAAAGTTGGTCCACTTCTTCTTCAGTATTGATCTCGTGACAGTAAGCTGGTTCATTCATCCGTTCAATGGTGATCTGGGGAGCCTCGTTACCCCACTTGAGTTTAAACATGGATGAAATTGTGGCTAGCGCGTCAGCTAGTTGATTTTCCTCTCGTGGAAAATGCTCAAAGGTAATTTCCTTGAAATATGGGATTAATGTCAACACATGTTCTTTGTAGGGGATGAGGTTAGGGTGTTTCGTATCCCACTCTACTTTGATCTGGATGATGACCAAGGCTGAATCTCCAAATACGCTTAAGGACTTGATTCCCCAATCTATGGCAGCTTTGAGACCGAAAATACATGCTTCATATTCTGCCATGTTATTTGTACAATTGAAGCAAAGTCTTGCAGTGAAGGGGGTATGACATCCTCCATGGGATATGAGTACAACACCTATGCCATTGCCGAGTGCGTTGGAAGCCCCATCAAAAACCAGGGTCCATCGGGATCCTTGTTCAGGTCTGTTATATAGTATGAGTTCCTCACAGTTGTTTACCATCATGATGTCTTCATCTGGGAATTCGAACTTCATGGACTGATAGTCATCCATAGCTTGATGAGCAAGGTGATCGGCTAGTATGCTTCCCTTTATTTATTTTTGGGTAGTGTACTGAATGTCGTATTCCGTTAGCATCATCTTCCATCTTGCTATTCTCCCAGAGAGGGAAGGCTTCTCAAATATGTATTTAATTGGATCCATCTTGGATATCAAAAAAGTAGTATGGGCCAGCATATACTGTCTTAGCCGCCAAGTAGCCCATACCAGAGCGCAACAAGTTTTCTCGAGCAGTGAATATCTTGTTTCACAGTCGGTAAACTTTTTGCTCAGGTAATAAATAACATGCTCTTTTCGGCCAGACTCGTCACGCTGCCCCAGCACACACCCTATTAAATTTTCCAAGACAGTTAAATACATGATCAAGGGTTTTCCCTCGACTGGCGACATCAAAACAAGAGGCTCTTGTAGGTACTCTTTGATCTTGTCGAAGGCAGCTTGGCACTCATCATTCCATTTAACTACTTGATCTTTCTTCAATAATTTGAAGATTGTTTCACAAGTAGATGTTAAGTGAGAAATGAATATGGCAATGTAGTTTAGCCGTCCTAAGAATCCTATGACTTCCTTCTCAGTACGAGGAGAAAGCATTTCTTGTATTGTTTTCACCTTGGCAAGGTCCACTTCGATACCTTTATCGCTGACAACGAAGCCTAGGAGTTTACCGGACCTCACCCCAAATGTGCATTTATTCAGGTTCAACCTCAATTTATACTTCTTTAGTCTCTCAAAGATTTTCTGCAAATGGTCAAGATGTTCATCTTTAGTTTGAGATCTGGCTATCACGTCGTCCACATAGACCTCTATTTCGTGAATTATCATGTCGTGGAATAGACTACCATGGCACGTTGATAGGTTACCCCAACATTCTTCAACCTGAATGGCATAAACTTGTAACAGAATGTACCCCACTGTGTGACAAAGGTTGTTTTCTCCATGTCTTCAGGCGCCATTTTGATCTGGTTGTAGCCTGAGAAACCATCCATAAATGAGAACACCTTATGTTGTGCGGTATTGTCAACCAGAATGTCGATATGGGGGAGTGGGAAATCATCCTTAGGGCTTGCCTTATTTAAATCTCTGTAGTCCACACACATAAGTACCTTGCTGTCCTTTTTAGGCACGGGAACAACATTGGCGACCCATTGTGGATAGGAGGTAACGGCTAAGAATCCGGTGTTGACTTGTTTCATGACTTCGGCCTTGATCTTCTCTGACATGTCTGGCCGCATGCGATGGACTTTCTGTTTTACCGGAGGGTAATATTCTTTTATCGGTAGATGATGGACCACGATATCAGCATCAAGTCCTGGCATGTTCTCGTACGACCAAGCAAATACCTCAATGTGATCGGTGGGAATAAAACTGACTGTTTTAAAGCTGGTTCGCGAAATGTCGCGGTAAGCAAGAGTCGCCACCGTCTTTTATGTTCTCCAACAAGGAAAGGACAAAAGCACATCAAAATTCCTTTTCGAGATGTTTCTCGGGTTCGGGAGGTAGATTATAGAAAGGGAAGGTGTTAGCACCCTTTCTATCCGTGGTTATCCACGGGCTCTTAGGTACTTGCTCACTATGTTTTCAAAAATGTTTGCTTTTCGTGTGTTTGTGGGTTTTGAAAAAGTTTAGTTTGAAAACTTCTAGGTAACTCTTGTATCAGTCCTCAAGAGTGTATGAAGTATTTGTTTGAAAAACTTTTTGAAAGTGTAGGTGCGAAAAGTTGTTTTTGTTTTGTTTTGAAAGAGCAAGTACCTAGGAGAAATCTACCTACTCTAAGGAATTAAGCTGTGTAAGAGTCCTTTAGACAGTACTATCCCACTATTGAGAAGTGGGTAGCACCGCCGTTGGAGTTATTCGGGTCAATTCGATGATATGGGACATGTGTGGTCACCAAAGCAATGGTAGGACGCCTTAGCGGTAACCCTAATGTCCTAGATCCTTTTTATCCGAGGCAACCGTTCCGAGGCAACTGGATCTTTAGACAGGAGGGCGACCTCTAAAACACCCTATACTTGACGACCACCTCGAGGCAACCAAGTGAGGCGTACCCTAGGAGTGGCATGTGCATGTGTGTCAGGTTTCAGTTTATGTTTATCTTTGAACATGCATCATTGTGAGCTACGGGTTGATTTTATTAGTCATACAAGTCTTGCAGGCATAATTAACAGTTAAATAATTTGCGGGAAATAAAGTGCGGAAAATGAATCTACGCTATTACAAGGCGCGGGTATATACATCGCCAAAAATAAACCCGTTTGGAAATAAATTGCGGAAAGTAAAGAAAGCGGTAAAAGCCCTAATTAACTATTACATCCTCGGAAACAGTTACATCAATATAATCAAAATAATGAAGTGCGCGCAAAGAAATTGAATCAGGATGTCCGTAGGGTTTTGACCCTTTTTGAGAAGAGAAAGCAATTTGGTCCTTTTTTGCAATTAATGAAATATTAAACCTAATAACTAATTAATTAATTATTTACAAGAAAAAGTATTTTTATGTTTTTTAATAAAATAAAGGAATTACAATTGTCAAAAGAAAAAAAAACCTAATTCTAAGTTTGTTTTATTTATTGTAAAAAAAATCAAAATTAAACCTAATTAAAGCAACTAAATTAATTAATTAGAATTTATTTACAAAAATAATAATTAAGGTGAAATTTAATAATAATGATAATAATATAAATATTTACTGGATTTATTAGAGAAATAATATTAATTATGTTAGTTAAATAAATAATAATAATAATGGTTAGAAATTAGTAAAAGAAAAATAAAATAAAAATAATTAACCATGGGAGGCGTTGGGCCCTTTTGGAGGTTTGTTTAGGAATTTTCTGGCCCATTAAACTTCCAAGCCTGTTTGACCTTTGGAATTATCTGTATGTTGCATTGACTGGGAACACCATGGTCCACGCCTCATGACCATCAGATTGGCGTTAGTGGCCACTTGGCAGGCTGATTGCTTGAGATGTATGATGGACTCGTTCTGGAATGCTGCATGTAATCTTGTTAGAAAAAATAGAAACAAAGGTTTGGGTGGACTTGGGAATCGAACCCAGGTCCCAATGAATATATGCATGCCTTCCCAACCACTCAGCCAACGCGTTCCATTCGACATAACAATAGGCAATTAATATTATATATAATGAAAAAGTGATATCCTGGAAATAAAAACAATGCGCGCGTTTTGATTTGAATGGCCCAACCACAACTCAACACGTCTTCATCTCCTTCGCTGAAACCTGCATAAAACATGTTAGATAGCGGGGGTTTTTAACCCCCACAACCTGCAAGCATGAAAAATAGCGATTAGCTCCTTGCTGCTCATAAATATTTCGCGAGCATGGTGTTTGATTCGTCTGGCCTTGACGAGTTCAAACATGGGCTTTAGAGTCTCTAATTTTTCCTATATCACAAAGCCCCAATTTGGAAGCTTGGAAACCCTAGATTTCTTCCATGGCAATTTCTGTTTCAGGGCATTTCAGTGCAATTAAAGCACACCATTAGCTTCTTGTGGACCCATACAATACAAAACCAACAACAAATCATGTAAAGATGCATGAACAATGAATTTCGATTCTGAGAAAATTGTGCAAACCGTGGGTCTGTTCTTGGCGTTTCCTTGAGTTCTAGCACGTGGTTTTGATCCCTACACGTTCCTGGGGACCAATTTTGGATATTCTTGTCTCTTTGATTGGCACACGAAATCTCCAGCACATATTGGTCATATTTGCTTTGCCAAAAGATTTGAAAACCATATCTTCATATTTTCCCCTGCAGTTGACTGTGAAGCAAATAGGGCTTTTGACTGTGCAATTTGATGTTGTGAACCTTGAAACTTGGCATGTAGATGCTTGGCAATGTATATGAGCCTATGGGACTTGGTTGAGCCATTGAAAACCCCAAATTCACTGAAGGAACTAAAACCCTAATTTTGACTGGCTTAGGAGGTATCTGGACTGTGCAACCCTTGAGTAATCTTGAACCATTTGGAGATGACTCTTGATAAACTTTGAAGAACATGGGAGGGCAAATTTTGGGGTACAACAGTTGCCCCTGTTCAATCTTCTTAGACCTGAGGATGTAGATTGGCTTGCGTGCCTTTCGTGATCCGAAGGTGGAAGATGATTGAACACTAGAGTACCCAGAAAATTGCACTCGCATAGTGGAGTATCAGCAATGTGATGGCGGGAATGGGCTTATAGATGCCATTTGGAGAGATGGTGGATAAGAGGATGGGCTTATAGATGCTATCTGGAGATGTGACAGAGTCTTGTCGGGAATGGGCTTATAGATGCCATTTGGAAATATAACGGATAGTTGTGGAGATGGGCTTAAAGATGCCATCCGGGGGTGTCGATCGCGTAAGAGATTCCTTAGCGAGAACTTGCGTACCTGAGAAAGAAAGATAATTTCCTGGCCTGTTACAGGGGTTGATCTTCAAACTCTTCATGCAGATATGCCCTGGCTAGATACAGGTATCGAATCCATAATCAATCGCTCACAGATATGCCCTGGCTAGATACAGGTATCGAATCTGGAATTAGTCGTCTACAGATATGCCCTGGCTGGGTACAGGTATCGAATCTCTAAACTCTCCATGCAGATATGCCCTGGCTGGGTACAGGTGTTGAATCCACAATCAATCGCTCACAGATGTGCCCTGGCTAGATACAGGTATCGAATCTGGAACTGGTCGTCTACAGATATGCCCTGGCTGGATACAGGTATCGAATCTCTAAACTCTTCATGCAGATATGCCCTGGCTAGATACAGGAATTGAATCTACAATCAATTACTCACAGATATGCCCTGGCTAGATACAGGTGTCGAATCTGGAATTAGTCGTCTACAGATATGCCCTGGCTGGATACATGTATCGAATCTCTAAACTCTTCATGCAGATATGCCCTGGCTGGATACAGGTATCGAATCTATAATCAATTACTCACAGATATGCCCTGACTAGATACAGGTGTCGAATCTGGAATTAGTCATCTACAGATATGCCCTGGCTGGATACAGGTATCGAATCTCTAAACTCTTCATGCAGATATGCCCTGGCTAGATACAGGAATCGAATCTACAATCAATTACTCACAGATATGCCCTGGCTAGATACAGGTGTCGAATCTGGAATTATTCGTCTACAGATATGACCTGGCTGGATACAGGTATCGAATCTCTAAACTCTTCATGCAGATATGCCCTGGCTAGATACAGGAATCGAATCTACAATCAATTACTCACAGATATGCCCTGGCTAGATACAGGTGTCGAATCTGGAATTAGTCGTCTACAGATATGCCCTGGCTGGATACAGGTATCGAATCTCTAAACTCTTCATGCAGATATGCCCTGGATGGATACAAGTATCGAATCTACAATCAATTACTCACAGATATGCCCTGGCTAGATACAGGTGTCGAATCTGGAATTAGTCGTCTACAGATATGCCCTGGCTAGATACAAGAATCGAATTTGGAATACGTCGTCTACAGATATGCCCTGGCTAGATACAAGAATCGAATCTGGAACAACAGGTTGATGGTAATCATCTTTGGGTTGACCTTTTCCTGAAAAGGCAAAACATTAGTTGTATGCGATGTCATGATGTATGAAATGCATGATGTCATGATGTTCTCGAAACGAGTTCGTGTGATATGATGCGTATATGTATGTATCATGATGTATGACAATGTGATGTTTATGAATGTATCTTCGTCTGGGAAAATAAATCCTTGACGAATGCCGGGAGCTTGAATCCTGGGCTGACGTTGAAGAGTAGGGTTCCTTGTTTCCGCTGGGGATGATGATTGCAAGAATAAACCGGTAGGAGAAGATGACTCCGTTGGGGGATAAACTTGTGGGAGCGATTACTCTGCGGGGGAATTAATCTATGGGAAGAGACACTTCGCTGAGGTTTTGATGATAACTCCGTTGGGGGTACCGTCGATAAGCTCTGCTGGAGGATTTGATGAACTCCGCTGGTGGTAGGAAAAACTTCGCTGAGGACGATCTTTCCGTTGCAATTAGCTGAGGATAACCCAGTTATAGGCTCTGGCGGGGAATAACCTTTGAATATGGCCGGGGAGACGCATGTACTCGGCAGGTGATAAGCTTCCAGAATCTACTGGGGATAAGCTTCAGAATCTACTGGGGAGAATGATTCAACTCTCCTGGGGAAACTTCTGAGACTGCACTGGGGAAATGGCTCCACTGGGGTGTCTGGTATTCCACCGGGGAACAATCTTATATTTCCATTGAGGAATACTAAGACTGCCGGGGATGCTTGCTGAGGAACATCTGTATACTCGGCTGGGGGAATGTTAAGATTGGTTGGGGATATCCAACTTCCTTAGGGCTGACAGTAGACTAACTCTGCTTGGGGGGAGTGTTGCTGACTTGCTGGGGAATACTGTGCCTTTTCGAGGCTGGCTAACTCTGCTCGGAGAGAGTATTGTTGATTTGTCTTACTCTCTGGGGAATGAAGGTATCTTGATCATGTTCTTCAGCTGAACTTACCTTGGTACCTTGGTGGACAGAGCAACTAAATCGCTTAGAGAACTCATTATTGCCCCTGTTTCTGATGTCACCTGTAGTTAGTCCTTTGTTTCGTATGCAAATATTTATGATCAGCAATTAATGTCAAATGCATATATCAAAAATGAACATTGGATGTTCTTTGTATACAAGAGGCTGACATCCTAGTAAGAGAACGCCGCCGAGCAAAATAGAGTTTATACAATTTTGTGAAAATAAAACAAATCAGCTATGTGAAAAATCCCACTGGGTTCCAACTCTGCTATCGCCTTTATGTCTTCAGGCGTCTCATCACTTTGCTGCTTAGTTGGAGATGAAGCTGATTGATTGGTGCCGTCTGAGCCTGGTAGTTGATGCCGAATTCTGGATGCAAGGTGATCCAATGAGACATAGTATTACGCTTATCCCTAACTTTTTCCTGGACCGCCCTTTCGGGTTTTCAGTCCACCGAGATACCCATTTTTGCCCAAGCCGCCTTTTCAGGTTTTCGACTTGCCGGGTGTACAGATTTTTTCATTTTCATTCCTTATTTTTGCCCGAACCCTTTTGGTTCGCCGGGAAGCCCTTATTTTTGCCTAGGTGTGTCAACCTAGCGGGTCTTTTATCATGCGTAGTATCTTTTTACTATGTCTGCATTGGCGGGGTGAGGAAGGTCGTCACCATCCATGGTAGTTAGAATCATCGCTCCTCTTGAGAAGATGTTCTTAACCAAAAATGGCCCTTCGTATGTAGGGGTCCATTTGCCCCTGGGATCTCCTTGAGGTAGGATGATGCGCTTGATTACCAGATCCCCAACTTGATACTCTTGGCGTCTGACTTTCTTGTTAAATGCCTTGATCATCCGTTTTTGGTACGTCTGACCATGACAAATAGCAGTGAGTCTCTTTTCGTCGATTAGGTTTAATTGATCAAGCCGGGTCTGGATCCAGTCATCTTCTCTCAAACCTGCATCCTTCATTATCCGGAGAGAGGGTATCTGGACTTTAATAGGCAAGACTGCCTCCATGCCATAGACCAAGGAAAAGGGTGTTGCCCCTGTTGACGTCCGTGTTGAGGTACGGTACCCATGAAGAGCAAACGGTAACATCTCGTGCCAATCTTTGTAGGTCACTGTCATCTTCTGCACAATCTTCTTAATGTTCTTGTTCGCCGCTTCGACATCCCCGTTCATCTTCGGCCGGTAGGGAGAAGAGTTGTGGTGCTGTATCTTGAATTGCTCGCAGAGCTCAGTGATCATCTTGTTGTTAAGATTGGTACCATTGTCCGTAATGATTCTCTCTGGTACACCGTATCGGCAGATCAGGTTGTGCCGAATGAACCGTGCCACGACGTTCTTGGTTACAGTAGCAAAGGAAGCTGCTTCAACCCACTTTGTAAAGTAATCAATTGCTACCAGGATGAAGCGATGCCCGTTGGATGCCGTAGGTCTGATCTCGCCGATCATATCAATGCCCCACATTGCAAAAGGCCAAGGTGCTGTCAAGACGTTCAGAGGAACTGGAGGGACGTGCACCTTATCAGCATAGATCTGGCATTTATGACACGTCCGAGAATGTTGATGACAGTCGGCTTCCATTGTGGACCAGTAATATCCTGCCCGAAGGATTTTCTTTGCCATGGTATGTCCACTGGAATGTGTTCCGAACGTACCTTCGTACAGCTCTGCCATGATCCTTTCTGCTTCAGTTTTATCCACACAATGCAGTAAGGTTGAATCATGGTTTCGTTTGTAGAGAATGTTATTGCTGAGGAAGAACTTTGCCGCGAACCTTCTCAGAAACTTCTTGTCGTTAACAGATGCACCCTCGGGGTATTCTTGGGCTTCCAGGTACCTCTTTACCTCATAGTACCAAGGCTTTTCTGTTACCTCTTCCGTCTCAAGATCACAACAGTATGCAGGTTCATCCAGTTTCCAAATAATGATCCGGGGAGCCTCATTGTCCCATTTGACTTTGAACATAGAAGACATCGTAGCCAGCGCGTCCGCCAACTAATTCTCCTCTCTTGGGAAATGTTCAAAGGTTATTTCTTCGAAGTGTGGAAGCAACGTCAACACATACTCCTTGTAAGGAATAAGATTTGGGTGTTTCGTATCCCACTCGCCTTTGATCTGATTGATCACGAGAGCGGAATCTCCGACGACACTCAGAAACTTGATCCTTAGGTCAATTGCAGCTTGAAGACCCATAATGCATGCTTCATACTCCGCCATGTTGTTGGTGCAGTTGAAAAATAGCCGGGCGGTAAGTGGAGTATGAGTGCCTTTAGGGGATGTGATCACAGCGCCAATGCCGTTACCCAAAGCGTTTGAGGCTCCATCAAAGTACATAGACCATCGGGATCCTTCCTCAGGTCCTTCATCTGGTCCAGGTACTTCACAATCAGTCACTACCATGATATCCTCGTCTGGAAATTCAAAGTTCATCGACTGGTAATCATCCACTGCCTGGTGTGCCAAATGGTCTGCCAATACACTTCCTTTGATTGCTTTCTGAGTCGTGTACTGGATGTCATATTCTGTCAAGATCATTTGCCATCTTGCTATTCTTCCAGACAAGGCAGGCTTTTCGAAGATGTACTTGATCGGATCCATTTTTGAAATCAACAGAGTAGTGTGAGTCAACATATACTGTCTTAGCTGGCGAGCAGCCCATACCAAAGCGCAACAAGTTTTCTCGAGCAGTGAGTATCGGGTCTCACAGTCGGTAAACTTTTTGCTAAGGTAATAAATCGCGTGCTCTTTTCGGCCAGACTCGTCATGCTGCCCCAGCACACACCCCATTGAGCTGTCAAGTACTGTCAAGTATAAGATTAGAGGTCTCCCTTCAACAGGTGGCATAAGGATAGGTGGCTCTTGGAGATACTCCTTGATTCTTTTGAAAGCAGCCTGACATTTATCGTTCCAACGTACTACCTGATCTTTCTTCAGCAGCTTGAAGATTGGTTCACAAGTAGCAGTTAGGTGCGAGATGAATCGGGCAATGTAGTTCAGCCGTCCTAGGAAGCCTCTGACATCTTTTTCAGTCTTGGGAACTGGCATCTCTCGTATGGCTTTCACCTTGGCAGGGTCCACTTGAATACCTTTGTCGCTTACGAAGAAGCCTAGCAATTTTCCAGATCTCACCCCAAAGGTGCACTTGTTTGGGTTCAACCTCAGCTTGTACAACTTCAGACGGTCAAACAACTTCTGTAGATGGTCAAGGTGTTCCTCCTCAGTTTGGGACCTCGCAATCATGTCGTCGACATATACCTCTATCTCATGATGGATCATGTCATGAAATAAAGCAACCATGGCATGCTGGTAGGTTGCCCCAGCATTTTTCAACCCAAAAGGCATGACCTTGTAGAAAAAGGTGCCCCACTGAGTGACAAAGGTGGTCTTCTCCATGTCTTCAGGAGCCATCTTGATTTGATTATAACCGGAGAAACCGTCCATGAAGGATAATACCTTATGCTGAGCGGTGTTGTCAACCAGAACGTCGATGTGAGGCAGAGGGAAGTCATCATTGGGGCTCGCCCTATTCAAATCCCTGTAATCAACACACATTCGTACCTTACCATATTTCTTCGTCACTGGAACCACGTTGGCAACCCACTGAGGGTAAGAAGTCACTGCTAGAAAACCGACGCCGAATTGTTTCATAACCTCAGCTTTGATTTTCTCAGACATCTCTGGACGCATACGGCGGACTTTCTGTTTCACCGGAGGACAGTCTTCCTTGGTAGGCAGGTGATGAACCACAATGTTGGTATCCAACCCAGGCATGTCTTCGTAAGACCAGGCAAAGATTTCCACATAGTCATGCAACATCTGAATCAATCGTTGTTTCACACTAGACTCCAGCTTTGCACCAATCTTGACTTCCTTTCTGTCTGTCTCCGTACCCAGATTTACCGTTTCCACGGGCTCTTCATGTGGCTGAATGGCCCTCTCTTCCTGGAGTAACAATCTTGCGAGCTCGCCAGGCACTCCATAATCATCTTCACCTTTGTCTTCAGCTGAGTTGATCGGATTTTCAAAGTCATAACTGGCAGTAGCAGAGTCGTTACCAGTGAGATCCAGAGCGGATTGAGACCTGTATATGTGAGTGTGTGTAAATATAGCTGTTTTGCAATATATATAATAAAGAAAGACAAGGAGCGCAATATTTGAATTGTAAAAAATGTCCAATGCTTTTATTAATGATATATGAAAATAACACACAAAAGCCCTCACAAATGAAGCCACGGTGCCCCGGGTAAGACACCGGGCCATAAAGTTTCAAAATTATTGTCTGTTACAAATTCAAAACAAAGGAGTTCATTACTGAGTGACAAAAGTAATAGGTATGAAGTCTTTGGCCGTCCAGTTGTTCGGTCCATCGTCGGTCGTTGGGTAGATCCAGCTGTCAAACTCAGATTCCCCTACGCCGTCTTCAACAACATTCACTCCCGGGTTGGTGATGAATACAGGAGGTCTTCCAATCCTTGCTTTACGCACAACACTCTGAGCTTCTGCAGTGAAACCCAAACCAAACTTGTCAGTCTTCTGAGTGAAATCAGGAAGTCGGCCCCAGTTTGCACACTCACCCTTCTCAATCACAGCCCGGGCATCCTTTAAGGAAGCCATCTTCAAAGGAGGATCTTCAATCACTGTTTCTGCCGACGCCAGTGTCTGAGGGACCTCTTCAAAGTGTTGAAAGGGGGTCTCGATGAACTCCCCATCCATTTCTATATACCGGAACAAGTTAAGGAGGCTGACCATGTATTCTTCCTCCCCCTGAACTGTCACAATCTTCCCCTTGACTGGGTATTTCAGCTTCTGATGTAATGTAGAGGTCACAGCTCCAGCCTTATGGATCCAAGGACGACCCAGCAAACAAGAGTAGGACGGTCGGATGTCCATCACATAGAATGTTGAATCAAAGACCTGCGAACCAACCCTGATTGGAATATCAACTTCACCATGTACCATCCTTTTGGACCCGTCAAAGGCCCGGACAATAATGTTACTTGGCTTGAGCTCTAAACCCTCACAATCCAGCCTGTCTAGAGCTTTCTTGGGTAATACGTTCAACGAGGAACCAGTGTCCACCAGCACATGGGCAAGAGTAGTGCCCCTGTATTCAATAGAGACATGAAGGGCATCATTATGATTCTTCCCCTTAGCAGTCAGATCGGCGTCAGAGAAACCCAAACCATTATCAGCAGTTAAGTTGGCCATACAATCGGTAAATTGATCAGCAGATGCCTCTTGTGGCACATGGGCCGTCTTCAGGAAGGCAATCAGGGCCTTGGCATGGGCCTCTGAACACAACAATAGTGATAGCATAGAAGTTTTAGATGGGGTGTGCCCCAGCTGCTCCACTACATTGAAGTCACTCTTCTTGATAATCTTAAGGATCTCTTCCATCTCTTGTTTGGAAGCTTCAACGTTGACAGTCTTTGGTGCCTCCATCTGGGCAGGCACATCAGTAGCGATCCCTTTGCCCCGAGCGTCAGATGATTCGGCAGCAGGGGTAGAAATAGGAACTTGATTAGGAAGGGACGTAGGCACACTTGCAGGTGTGATGACAAGAGGTCTCTGGACAGCTGGTGGCGCAATATCTGGCGAGAAGAGCCTGCCACTGCGAGTGACTTTAGCAGGCCCGGTGATGTTACTGATGCTGGTACTAGTATCAAACTCCTGTTTTACTCCAAGAACATAAACATCTGCCCCATAGTGCCAAGGGACAGCTTTGTCAGATGTATAGGGGAGGGGCCCCGGAACAGTGATGATGATAGGTGCAATCTTCTAAGCAGACATGATTTTGACAGGCTTCTTTGAGGGAGCCTTAGGAGGGTTGTTGAAAATAGTAACAATGGACACTTCTTCAGCAGGGATAGCAGGAACAACAATCTTCTCGAACAAGATTTCTTTGTTATCCATCAGGTTTTGGATACCTGATTTCAACAAAGGACAACCAGCAGGTGAAACAGAACATAGATGGAAACCTTTACTACATCCCGGAAATAAACCGGCTAGCAACAGGTTCCTTTTGACGGTCAGCAACAGAGTAACAATATCATCCACCGAGGCTACATACAGGTCTTCTTCTACAACATTCACTCCATGCTGGGGCATGGGAGCAGTCACAACATTGGGCCTTTCGGGCGCCTCGAACTGTATTTCCTTAGCATCAATAAGGTCCTGAACCTTATTCCTCAGAGCCCAACAATCATCCGGAGAATGCCCCGGGCTGTCAGAGTGATAAGCGCAGCGGGCGTTGGGATTGTACTTTGGAGAGGTGGTGTTTACAACCTTCGGAGCTTCCTTGACAGTTAGCAGGTTGGTTGACAGTAGTTGCGGCAATATCTGAGACAGGGTCATACTGAGCCGAGTGTACTGCCTTTTGGGTCTCTCACCCCTTGGTTGGTTGTATTGCTGAGGAGCAGCAGCAGGCTTTGATATTACCACCGCGTTGACAGCTTGGCGACATTCCGGTTTGTTCTGTCTCCTTGGACCATAAACAGCACTAGATTCCTTTTTGAAGGGCTTCTTTTCAGTACTCGAGGAGCTACCTTTCTGTATCTTCCTAGACTTGATACCAGCTTCTATCCTCTCCCCAGTTAAGATCAGATCTGTAAACCCAGCAAAAGAATTCCCAATCAGATGGTTGAATAAAGGACCAGACAGGGTCCCCAAGAACATATCAACGAGCTCATGGTCAGTCAAAGGTGGCTGCACCCTTCCAGCCAGGTCTCTCCACTTTTGTGCATATTCCTTAGAACCTTCACCCGTCCCCAGTGACATACCCTGGAGTTGGGTACGCGTGGGAGCGAGGTCGGAATTATACTGATACTGCTTATAAAATGCAGTAGCCAAGTCCTCCCAGTTTCGAATACTAGCTCCATCCAGCTGATAGAACCATTCGAGTTGAGCCCCTGAAAGGCTATCCTGGAAGAAATGGATCCATAGGTTCTTGTCCGTAGTGTAAGGTTGGATCTTCCTTACATATGATCTGAGATGCAGCTTAGGGTACGAAGCTCCATCGTACTTCGCAAAAGCAGGGGCTTTGAACTTGTGTGGGATCACCACCCCAGAAGATAAGCCTAGGTCTCCAAAGTCTAACCCGGGCACATGCTGGATCTCCATTGCACTTAAGCGGTCCTCCAACTGTTTGTACCTGTCCTCAGCAGGAGGGTACTGTTCATCATTGTAATCTGTCTCGTTGTCGGAGACCACGGGACTAGGAACCCTTCCCCCTTGGGGACTATCCTTCTCTCCAGAGGAAGTAACCAGATCAGCCTCATTTTGCAGTGCATTCCCAAACCTCCGTCCAGTGTTGAACAAGACAGTTCTCTTCTTCTTCTTCTTCATAATCAGAGTCTTCAACTCCTGTTGACCCTGGGCTAAGCTCATGACCAACTCTTGGAACTGGGCTTTCTGGGCCTGGAGGGCCTTGATAGCTTGTTCAGTAGTAGGTTCAGAAGACATGATGATTGCTGAAATAAACAGCGAAGAAGATTAAGCAACCTGTAGAAAAAGGGTACCTGTGATGCATATGATGAATGGAATGCGTATGATTTATGTTTTCAAAGACAATCGGGATTCAACTTTGTAGACAAAAAGGAAACACACTTTATTAGATTCAACTTTAGAATTTAAATTGTTCAACAAATTTCCCTTAGGCGTTACAAGAATGAAAATACTAAAAAGGAAATAAAAGCTGTAAAAGAAACACCCAAGGTCCATCAATGCTCCCATGGCCTCCTCTTCTCAGTACGGATATAGTCATTCAGGGTCCGCTCGTTCTCCAATTGCTTTGTCAGCTTCTGGATCTTCTGTTCCTGCTCATTGAACCTTTCCCGATAAGAATCCCGTTCCTCTTGCAGTTGCGCCCAAGACCTCTTTAGTGTATCAACATCAGTGGGTACCTGAGGAGGGAGTACAGTTGGAGGGACCCCGTCTCTGTCAGGAAATTCGAGAATGATAGGTCTGACGGCTTCGTATGGCATACCTAACTTCTGAGCACGGATGCAGACCCATATGTAGTAGGATTCCATAGGCAGAGAGGTCTTCGGTCCCAACTCTTGTGGTTCAGCTTTGTGAATTCTGTCCCAAGCCCGGATGAATCTACGACGCAGCTCGTCACTGTCTACCTGAAACTCAAAACTGATGTGAGGTACCAACATCTCATGAGGCTCTGCTCTTCTGGCTCTTCCAAACTGACGGAGAGCTAAACATGGATTATAAGAGATTCCTCCCTGGGTACCGATCAATGGAACATTAGGATATTCTCCGCAACGATCAATAACAGCTACCTCATCCAAACCTCTGAGAGTCTAAATGATGTCATTATCAGTGAGAGACATTAGCCTATGAGCCCAGCCCCTTCCTTCTTTGTTCTTCAGCACGAACTTAGGGAGGTGCGAAATAAACCACCTCACTAACAAAGGAGCACAACACCACAAAGTTCCCCGTCTTCGGGCAGTACGAGCATAGAGTTGTTGCAGGATATCACCCAAGAGAGTGGGTACCGGATTCCGAGACATGAAGATCCTTATAGCATTGACATTAACAAAGGTATCAGGATTTGGAAACAATACTAGACTTTAGATTAAGAGAGCCAGGATGTCTTCGTACGCCCTGAAGTCTAAGTCATTCCAGAAACTGTTAGCTTTACCAATCAGAAACTTAACCAAAAAGCCCTTAACTCCACTTCTAGTCACCCAGTTATCCATTACCTCTTTGCTGGTTAAAGGAAGGGCTGCAGCAATCTCCTCAAGCCTAAGAGTCTTTTCCCAACCAGTGATAGTAGTCTGTTCCAAAACAGGGATACCAAGCAAATCAGAGAATTCTTCCAGGGTAGGGACCAGCTGGAAGTCTTGAAAGGTGAAGCAATGGTACAGGGGATCATAAAACTGGGTCAGGACACTCATCAGTTGTTGGTCCCACTTTGCAGTGACTAAACCGAGAAGAGAACCATGCCTCTGGATGAAGGAAGTAGTGTTTAGAATCCTGTCAACCAAATCTTTAAGCAAATCAGGTGGGTGAACAAAGTTGAGCCGGATAGTATTCCTTCGTACAAGCATCATGATGTCCTACAAAACAGTAGCAAAGATGAAACCCTCTTGTCTTTGAAATGGGCAAGTCCTTATGCAGGATGCATGCAATGTTATGATGGTATGATGTTATGATAAAGCACACCACAAGTATTCACAAAGGAAAACATGATAAGGCACACAAGTCACACAAGACATCCCTTAGAGTTTAGGCCAGCATGAAGCTTAGGTACTACCCTCTTTCAGTTGGTTGGCTCAAAACCTGTCCTAGAAAATAGTAATCGGGTTCTAGAGGATCTCAATATCATCGACTACCCTCAATCGGTCATAACTCCAGCATCACAATCTTTTCTTGCGGCCAGAACCATCGCGAGAGTTTAGCCTCAATGAGTGTAGCATACTGCTACTGTTCTATTGGCCAAGTTGGGTCATTTAGGGTTCTAAGGTCGGTTGGTGCTTAATGACTCCTCAGAAGACCCATATTCTCCTCGTTCCAACACAAGGGATATCGGTACAGACCAAGGTGCCACACCAACGTAGCTACTGCTTCACCCGTGTCGGTCTACGCCGGACAGGTCCCTCACAGCTTATGCTACCTAAAACAGGGTACCCCCAGATCCGGGTTAGGATCTACAGAACTCCGATGCAAGCCCATAATATTAAAGCATGCAAAACAAACAATTGAAAACATAAATGATCTAATCCTAAGGTACACCTCACTTATAAACGTCCCCAGCAGAGTCTCCAGTTCTGTGATCGGTGGGAATAGAACTGACTGTTTTAAAGCTGGTTCGCGAAATGTCGCGGTAAGCAAGAGTCGCCACCGTCTTTTATGTTCTCCAACAAGGAAAGAACAAAAGCACAACAAAATTCCTTTTCGAGATGTTTCTCGGGTTCGGGAGGTAGATTATAGAAAGGGAAGGTGTTAGCACCCTTTCTATCCGTGGTTATCCACGGGCTCTTAGGTACTTGCTCACTATGTTTTCAAAAATGTTTGCTTTTCTTGTGTTTGTGGGTTTTGAAAAAGTTTAGTTTGAAAACTTCTAGGTAACTCTTGTATCAGTCCTTAAGAGTGTATGAAGTATTTGTTTGAAAAACTTTTTGAAAGTGTAGGTGCGAAAAGTTGTTTTTGTTTTGTTTTGAAAGAGCAAGTACCTAGGAGAAATCTACCTACTCTAAGGAATTAAGCTGTGTAAGAGTCCTTTAGACAGTACTATCCCACTATTGAGAAGTGGGTAGCACTGCCGTTGGAGTTATTCGGGTCAATTCGATGATATGGGACATGTGTGGTCACCAAAGCAATGGTAGGACGCCTTAGCGGTAACCCTAATGTCCTAGATCCTTTTTATCCGAGGCAACCGTTCCGAGGCAACTGGATCTTTAGACAGGAGGGCGACCTCTAAAACACCCTATACTTGACGACCACCTCGAGGCAACCAAGTGAGGCATACCCTAGGAGTGGCATGTGCATGTGTGTCAGGTTTCAGTTTATGTTTATCTTTGAACATGCATCATTGTGAGCTACGGGTTGATTTTATTAGTCATACAAGTCTTGCAGGCATAATTAACAGTTAAATAATTTGCGGGAAATAAAGTGTGGAAAACGAATCTACGCTATTACAAGGCGCGGGTATATACATCGCCAAAAACAAACCCGTTTGGAAATAAATTGCGGAAAGTAAAGAAAGCGGTAAAAGCCCTAATTAACTATTACATCCTCGGAAACAGTTACATCAATATAATCAAAATAATGAAGTGCACGCAAAGAAATTGAATCAGGACGTCCGTAGGGTTTTGACCCTTTTTGAGAAGAGAAAGCAATTTGGTCCTTTTTTGCAATTAATGAAATATTAAACCTAATAACTAATTAATTAATTATTTACAAGAAAAAGTATTTTTATGTTTTTTATGTTTTTTTAATAAAATAAAGGAATTACAATTGTCAAAAGAAAAAAAAACCTAATTCTAAGTTTGTTTTATTTATTGTAAAAAAATCAAAATTAAACCTAATTAAAGCAACTAAATTAATTAATTAGAATTTATTTACAAAAATAATAATTAAGGTGAAATTTAATAATAATGATAATAATATAAATATTTACTGGATTTATTAGAAAAATAATATTAATTATGTTAGTTAAATAAATAATAATAATAATAATGGTTAGAAATTAGTAAAAGAAAAATAAAATAAAAATAATTAACCAGGGGGGGCGTTGGGCGCTTTTGGAGGTTTGTTTAGGAATTTTCTGGCCCATTAAGCTTCCAAGCCTGTTTGACCTTTGGAATTATCTGCACGTTGCATTGACTGGGAACACCATGGTCCACGCCTCATGGCCATCAGATTGGCGTTAGTGGCCGCTTGGCAGGCTGATTGCTTGAGATGTATGATGGACTCGTTCTGGAATGCTGCATGTAATCTTGTTAGAAAAAATAGAAACAAAGGTTTGGGTGGACCTGGGAATCGAACCCAGGTCCCAATGAATATATGCATGCCTTCCCAACCACTCAGCCAGCACGTTCCATTTATCATAACAATAGGCAATTAATATTATATATAATGAAAAAGTGATATCCTGGAAATAAAAACAATGCGCGCGTTTTGATTTGAATGGCCCAACCACAACTCAACACGTCTTCATCTCCTTCGCTGAAACCTGCATAAAACATGTTAGATAGCGGGGGTTTTTAACCCCCACAACCTGCAAGCATGAAAAATAGCGATTAGCTCCTTGCTGCTCATAAATATTTCGCGAGCACGGTGTTTGATTCGTCTGGCCTTGACGAATTCAAACATGGGCTTTAGAGTCTCTAATTTTTCCTATATCACAAAGCCCCAATTTGGAAGATTGGAAACCCTAGATTTATTCCATGGCAATTTCTGTTTCAGGGCATTTCAATGCAATTAAAGCACACCATTAGCTTCCTGTGCACCCATACAATACAAAACAAACAACAAATCGTGTTAAAGATGCATGAACAATGAATTTCGATTCTGAGAAAATTGTGCAAACCGTGGGTCTGTTCTTGGCGTTTCCTTGAGTTCTAGCATGTGGTTTTGATCCCTACACGTTCTTGGGGACCAATATTGGATATTCTTGTCTCTTTGATTGGCACACGAAATCTCCAGCACATATTGGTCATATTTGCTTTTCCAAAAGATTTGAAAACCATATCTTCATATTTTCCCCTGCAGTTGACTGTGAAGCAAATAGGGCTTTTGACTGTGCAATTTGATGTTGTGAACCTTGAAACTTGGTATGTAGATGCTTGGCAATGTATATGAGCCTATGGGACTTGGTTGAACCATTGAAAACCCCAAATTCACTGAAGGAACTAAAACCCTAATTTTGACTGGCTTAGGAGGTATCTGGACTGTGCAACCCTTGAGTAATCTTGAACCATTTGGAGATGACTCTTGATAAACTTTGAAGAACATGGGAGGGAAAATTTTGGGGTACAACACTCAACATAATCATGTAGCAACTGAGTTAGACGCTTCTTGACACTGGTTTCTAGATTGACACCCACCTTGGCTTCTTTCTTGTCCTCTTCGGTACCTAGGTTAATTGTGTCCACTGGCTCTTCGTGGGGCTGTATGGTCCTTTCTTCTTGTTGTAGTAACCTGGCTAGTTCCCCTGGCACTTCACAATCTTCCTTACCTTCGTCTTCGGCTTGGTATATTAGATATTCAGAGTCACAAAAGGCCATAGCAGAATTGTTACCCATGGGATCCCGAATGGATGTAGATCTGCATTTTGAATGTGAGTGTGTGTAAGAGTATAGCTATCTTTGAAAGAAATAAAAATGTAGAAAAAGAAAGACAAAGAACACACAGTTTGTATGCAAAAAAAACGTCCATGATTCATTGATGACATATGAAAATGAGGTAACAACCCTTACAAATGGACCGTTGTGCCTCGGGTAAGACACAAGGTTTTAAAAGTATGAATTTGTTTAATTATTACAGGTCCGACAAAAATTTAAAGACAATTATTACTGGATAAAAGTAATTGGGACAAAATATTTAGCTTCCCAGTTGTTGAGTCCTCCTTTGACAGTTGGGAAAATCCATTCCTCTAGGTCGTAGCTATCCTCATCATTATCCTCCACTGCGTTGACTCCGTGGTTGCTGATCTTCAAAGGTGCTCCCCCGACACGAGCACGACGAATAACTTTATGGGCTTCTGAAGTGAAACCCAAACCAAATTTGTCAGATTTGTAAGGGATATCCGGGAGTTCGCCCTAAATAGTACACCCACCTTCTTTGATCACGACCCTGACATCTTTCAAAGAAGACATATTTAACGGAGGTCTTGTAATCTTCAGGACTTGGGAAACAGTCTTTGTAGCTGCCACTAGTTGTGGGACTTCCTCGAAGTGCTGAAATGGAGTTTCAATGAATTCACCATACAATTCCACGTATCTGAAGGAGTTCAAGTGACTGACCATATATTCCTCTTCTCCATGGACAGTAATGATTTATCCCTCGGTCGGGTATTTCAGCATTTGATGTAATGTAGAAGTGACAACACTAGTGTTGTGAATCCATGGTCAGCCTAATAAACAGGAATAGGAAGGGAAAATTTCCATTACGTAAAAAGTTAAATCAAAGGTTTTAGTTCCAACTTTTTTGGGGATGTCCACCTCCCCATGCACCATCCTCTTCGATCCGTCGAAGGCCCTTACCACTATGTTGCTGAGTTTTAAGGTCAAACCTTCACAATCGAGTCTATCAAGAGCCTTCTTAGGTAGCACATTCAAAGACGAACCAGTATCCACCAAGACATGGCCAAAATTTTTTCCCTGGTATTCGATAGAGACATGCAATGCCTCGTTGTGCTTCGTCCCTCTAGGTGTCAAGTAAGTATCAGAAAAGCCTAAACCATTGTCAACGGTCAAACTGGCCACACAGTCTTGGAACTGATCAGCAGAGGTTTCTTGTGGTACATGGGTTGTTTTAAGAAATTTCACCAAGGCCTTCGCATGAGCCTCAGAGCACAACAATAAAGCCAACATGGAAATCGTTGATGGAGTCTGCCCTAGCTGTTCGACTATGTTGTAGTCGCTTCTCTTTATAATTTTCATATTTTCTTCCATCTCCTTTTGGGAGGCTTCAGGGATAGATACTGATTGCGCCTTCATCTGGATAGGCACAACCATAATGCCTTTGCCTCGAGTCTCGATCGACTCGGTGGTAGGGGTGTCAGTAGGGGTAACCATAGGGATTGTAGTAGTAGTGTCAACGGGAACAGAAGCAGGGATGATATAGGACCGATAACAGTTTTCAGAGGAGCAATCTCTGGGGAGAATATTCTTCCACTTCGGGTTATCTTGCTGGTTCCCTCAATGTTGCTGATGTCGGGGTCAGCCTTCTCAAGAATTGAGTCTTCAACTTCTGGCCAATCTTGCTTTACGCCGTGATAGTAGACGTCGCTCCCATAGTTCCATGGGACAGTTTTATCTGATGAGTACGGGACCAGCTATGGCATAGTAATTATCAATGGAGCCACTTTAGGAACTGATGTAATCCTAACGGGTCTTTTGGTGGAGACCCTAGAAGGATTGGCGGAAATGGTTACTATTTAAACATCATTGTAAGAAATGGTTGGAGCCGGAGTGTTTTCAAATAAAATCTCTTTGTCATCCATTAGGCGTTGAATACCTGCTTTCAATAAATGACAACCAGTTGGTAGGGATAAACAGAGGTGGCAGCTTTCATCACAGCCTGGAAATAAATTGGCTTTCAACAGGTTCCTCTTGACAGTTAGGAGAGGAGTAACAAGTTCATCAACAACAGTAACGGACATATCATCTTCAACATCGTTAACATCACGGCCATGCTTGGGCATAGGAGCAATGATAACATTTGGGATTTCAGGAGCATCAAATTTAATTTTTTTTGCTTCAAGAAGGTATTGCACCTTGTTTTTCAAAGCCCAACAGTTGTTGGTATCATGGCCTGGACTTTCTGAACGGTAAGCACAACGAGCATTAGGATGGTAATGAGAGAAGGCTGTGTTGGGATTCTTTGGAGCTTCCTTCAAATTTACCAAATTAGATCTCAATAAATGTGGAAAGACTTGAGATAGTGTCATATTTATCCAGGTAAACTGTCTTACCAGTCTTTCTGTTCTAGGTTGGTTGCTCCTTTATTGAGTAGGTACATGATTAGGGATCATGACAGCCCCCACCATTGGTCGGTGTTTAGTTCTATCTTGATTCCTTTGAGGATACACAATACCAACTTCTTTCTTCCCAATAAATGGTTTTCTTACAGCACTGGAGGATGCGTCTTTTTGAATCTTTCCACTCTTAATCCCAACTTTCACTCTTTCCCCGGTCAAGATTAATTCAGTGAAGCCTGCTGAGGAGATTCAAATTAGATGATTAAAGAAAGGGCCGGACAGGGTACCCAGAAACATGTCTACTAGATCTCTTTCGGACAGGGGAGGTTGGACTCTTCCTGCTAAGCCCCTCCATTTCTGAGCGCAGTCTTTGAAACCTTCACTTGAAACCATAGCCATACTCTGGAGTTGAGTACGGGTAGGAGCAAGGTCTGCATTATACTGATACTGTTTATAAAAAGCAGTGACAAGGTCTTCCAAATTATGAATATTGGCCCTTTCCAGTTGATAGAACCAATCAAGCTGAGTCCCAGATAGACTGTCTTGAAATAAATGGACCCACAAGTCTCTGTTAGCAGTGTGAGGCTGTATCTTCCTCACATAAGATTGGAGGTGCATCTTGGAGCACAAAACCCCGTCATACTTAGCAAATACTGGTGCTTTGAACTTTGGTGGAATAACAACCCCAGACACCAAACCCAGCTCTTCAAAGTCCAGCCCAGGCACTTTCTGAATCTCCATTGCACTTAATCGTTCTTCCAGATGTTTGTATTTGTCGTCGGCCGGGGGATACTGTTCTTCAGAGTAGTCTTCTTCTTCTTTCTCTTCAGATTCTGGCCGGGCAGTTGCTTCCTTTCCTTTCCCTTCTTGATTTTCTTTTTCACCAGATGATGTTGCGAAGTCTAAGATCTTTCTGGCTGCCCCTGGGAACCTGCTTCCTAGATTTAGAACTCTGGTTGTTTTCCTTGCTTTCTTCTTCTTTTCTTCGATCAGCAAAGTTTTCAAATCCTCTCGTCCCTTGGCTAGAGTCAAGAACATCTGTTGAAACTGAGCATTCTGCACCTGGAGGTCTTTTACTGTCTGCTCGAGATCCATCTTACTGAAATAAACATTAGAAAGATGAGGAGACTTGTTGTAAGAAACCTGCTTATGTTATGATGAATGATAGATGCATATGCAATAATTTCAAGGAAATTAGAGATTTAAATTTGCTTTAGACCAAAAAGGAACACACGTTATATTAATAAATAAAAGTTTGAGTACATCATGCCTCTTTTGGGCTTACAAAGAAATACAAAAACTCTAAGATAAAAAAGTTGTACGCATGCTCTTTGGTGCGATGTAGGCGTTCAGGCTCCGCTCCTCTTGAAGTTGCTTGGTGAGTACCAAAACTGTCTTCTCGCTGGCGTATAATTGGGCCTCGAAAGTATCTTGCTCCCCTTTAAGCTGTATCCAATCCCTTTGCAAGTCTTCAAGATAAGTAGGCATGTCAGGATGCAGGATAATGCATGAAACATCTCCTTCCACAACATGCTCTTTGATAACCGGGAGAATGGAGGGGTATGGCATCATAAAAATTTGAGCACGAGTTCGTACCCATTTGAGTTAAGGCTTAAGAGGGATGGAATTTTTGTGCCCCAATGTCTTGCTATCTACCTTGTTCAACATCCTCCAAGCTCGGATAAAACTCTGGCGGTGACCTTGATCGTCATTCTCGTAGTCAAATACTAAACCTTGAATAAGGATCTCATGTGGGCCATCCCTTCGGGCGTAACCAAACTGTCTTAAGGCTAAGTAGGGGTTATAGGTGATACCTCCTCTAATGCTAATTAAGGGGACATTAGGGAATTCTCCATAACGGTCGACGATAGTAACATTCTCTATAGACCGGGAACACCAATGAATGTCTGAATGTTTGAGCGTCATCAACCTATGTGACCACCTTGAACCTTGCTCGTTCTTTAATACAGATTGGGGAAGATGTGAAATAAACCATCTTGCCAAGATAGGAGTAGAACACATAAGGATACCTCTTTTCCTCATAGTGCGAGTGTGAAAAGAATGTAGGATGTCCCCTAACAAAGTAGGCACTGGGTTACGAGACATGAAGATTTTGACAGTGTTCACATCTATGAGTTGGTCAGGATTTGGAAACAAAACCATCCCATAGATGCGGAGAGCCACAATTTCCTCAAAAGCTTGCAAATCCAAAGAGTTCCAACAGTTTTGGGCTTTCCCAAACAAGAACTTAGCTAAGAAACCTTTGACACCACTCCTTGTTTCCCAATTATTTGTGATATCAGATGATTGCAAGTGTAGGGCTTGAGCAATCTCTTCTGTCTTTGGATCTCTTTCTGTACCGTTAAAAGGTAGTTGATTGAGAATGGAAATCCTCAAGAGTTGGGAGAATTCTTCCAAAGTTGGCACAAGTTGATAATCGGGAAATATGAAGCAATGGTGTAAAGGATCAAAGAACTGGAAGAGCACCTTCACCATGTCCTCATCAGTGTTGGAGGTAACCAAGTTTAGGAGGCGACCATGTCTTTCGGTAAATGGAGAATTTTCAGGAACCCTTGATGCTAGCTCTTTAAGTTGAGGATGGATCCTTACAAGATTGACTTGAATGGTTTTCCTGCGAATAGAATCCATGTCCTACAAAACAGAACAAAGATAAATCCCCAAAATCCTTGAAATGGTTAGTGCATATGAGTATGATGTTATGATGTTTATGATGTTATATAGAAGTGAATATATACAAACAAAGCAAACAAGTCCTTAGGTTTAGGCTTGCGTGGAGTCTCATAGGTAAGTACCCTCTTGGAGTTTAGTTGGCTCAAACATGTCCTAACAATAGTAACCGGGTTCTAAGGAGCTCAATATAACTGATTTGTTTTCTCGGGAATTGTTTCAGCGCAAGCCTCTTTAATGGCGACCGAAATATCCCAAAAAACCAAACCTCAATGAGTGTAGTATCGAGTATCTACCAACTTCGGACTGCACCAAATCCGGTCATCTCACTATGGCCTAATGGCCAAGTTGGTCAAGCAAAGGTTCTAGAAGTTTGTTAGAGCTTCGTGACATCACTCAGCGGCCCCGTATTCTCCTTGACTACTCAAGGGCTACTGGTACCCACAAATATGTCACACTAACGTAGCTATTGCTTAGACCATGTCGGTATACCTCGCACAGTTTCCACAATGTATTGCTACTTACCTACAAGGTATCCCAAATCCGGGTAGAGGATTCAAACCCAAATAAAGAACCAAAAATGTAAAGCATACAAGTCGAATAATGAAATCTAAGTAAATGTGATCTAGCCCTAAGGTAACCCCACTTTTAAGATAATCCCCAGCAGAGTCGCCAGTTCTGTGATACGGTGGGAGAACTGACTTGGTTGTTTTGCGTTTGATTGCAAATGTTGCGGTTAGCAAGAGTCGCCACTGACTTTTCTTTTATCCAAAATAAAAGGTGAAAAAGCACAGGAAAGACCTTTGAGATTTTTTCTTGAGTTCGGGAGGTAGATTATGAAAAGGGAAGGTATTAGCACCCTTTTCATCCATGGTTTTCTATGGGCTCTTAGTTACTTGCTAGATCACTTGCTTTTGTTTGAAAAATGTGCTTTGTGTGGTTTTTTAAAGTATTTTTTAAAGAGGCCTTTGTTTAGGCAAACTTTGTAATGATTCTCGTTCGTAAGAATGTATACAAAGTGTTTGATTTTTTTAAAATGTTTTCAAGTTTGAAAGATGGTTTTGAAAGTGTTGGTGTTTGTTTTGAAAATAACAAGGATGTTTTTTCTTTTGAAATTGAGCAAGTAACTAGGAACATTCTTCCTACTCAAAAATCTTTCATGTTCATTTATTCTTTCCTTTGACATTGTTATCTTACCATTGATTTGGTAAGTTACCCTATCTTTATATGTAAACGGGACAAGCGTAGGTCATCGTATAACCATGACTAGCAATGTTGCAAGGTATCTTAGCAATTTCTTTAGGGACTAAGATCATTTTGAAAGGCAACATGGATAGCGTCATCGAGGGACTATGATCTTGTGTTTTGCTTGTTTTTGCTAAGATACCTCACATGCGTAATATGTCCATTTTTGTAAGGCAACAAAGTGGGTTTACCCTAAGGGTGTATGTGTGCCAGTGTATTGATTTTCGTGCTTGATTTTTCTTTGATTAGGGTTTTCAATTTGTTGATTTTAATCTTTCCATACAAAACCGTAATTACTAGCATTTGTATATAAAGTATTTAAATTGCGGAAAATAAAAATACTAAGCTATTACATGATTTTTGTGGAGGGGGTGTACAAATTACAAATGGGGAATTGCAAGAAATTAAATCTAAATAATTATTACAACCATATTGAATTTTGGATAAATGTACAAAGTAAAGATAAAATGCAACAATATAAAATGTAAGAAGAAAATGTGATTTTTGTTTGGTTTTTCATGAAAAGGGTTTTTTGACATAATTAATTAAAATAAAATAATTAACTAAAAATAAGAAAATTAAGATTAAGTTAGTAAAATAAATTAATTTAAAGAAAACAAGTTTTTTAGGGTTTTTGAGAATTTAATTAAATTATTAAATAAAAATAATTAAATAAAAGTCCTAAATTATAAATTGATTTTTATAAGAAAAATATAATAATATAATGATCAAAATTAAATTATCTAAGTATTTTGAAAAAAGGTAAATTAAATTATGTAAAGGAAATATTTTTGTTCTTTCGTTTTTGTGAAAAAAAAACTAAATAAATATAAATAATATAAATATAAATATGTTTTTTGGATTTTTTATATTAATGAAAGTAATAATAATAGTAATAATAATAATAATAATAATAATAATATTAATAATAAAGAAAAAGTAAAATGAAAATAAAATAAAATAAAAAAAGAAAATAAAATAACAAAAGAAAAATAAATGGGCCAGAAGTGTAAACAGCAAGGCAGGGGGTCAGAACATAGCAAAAAAAAATAAGGCCCAAACAAATGGAGGCCCAGGCGCTGCAAGAGTAAAAAATGTGAGAAAATGTGAAAAAATGCAAAAGGCAGCGCACTGAGGTTCGAACCCATGACCTCTTGGTTACCAACGCGCTGCCTAACCACTGGGGTGGCTGTATATCCGTTAATATAACTAAAATGATAAATATATAATGTAAAACAAGTCCTGAACACACTTCATCTTCAACCTACAGCCAGACCACCTGTAACTTCACCATTTCTCAACAAAAATAGGAAATGCAAACATGAAAGTTGTTCCATTTTTTCATACGAATCCAACCATATAAGTATCATAAACTATAAATCAAAGATGAATGAGAATTTTTGAAAGTACCAAATCCTGACCTAATTACTTTCAGAGGTTCAGATTCAAAATTCTAACTACTTAAGCAACAATAATGAAATCTAAGGATATGGTTAGCTTCAGGACAATGATATCTACATTTCTTATTCACAAATAAACCATTAATGATGCTTGTATGAAGAGTTCAAAATTCAGAAAACTCACCTTGCAAGAGGGTATCGTGTTTTGATTTGGAGCAGCTTTTGAAGAGTTCCAGTGATTGGGTTAGCTTCCTCAAGTTCCCAGGAAGCTAATGTGATGCTTAGCTTGAGCTGCAAGTGGCTGAGGAGTTCTGGAGAAGTCAAGGTGCAACGTGCTGTTTTTGAAAATGATGGATGATGATGGAGGTGTTACAGTTGTGTTGCAGGTGTTGGAAATGTTTGTGTATGTTATTTAGAAGCTTTTGAAAGTAAAAGGCCAAGAAACACACGAGTAAATTTGGACATTGGATTCAAAACTCAGAAATGGCAAGTTTTGAGATGTTTTTGGTGATTCTGTGTTTTAGGGAGTTTTAGGGATTTAGAATGCGTGTCTTTTCTTGCAAATGACTTGTGTTTATGTATGGAAAATATTGGAGAGCTATTGCACAAAAGATTTCTAAGTTGTAGGGTTATGGCTCAATTGCTTGATTTTAAAGGAAAATGAAAAATCTGGTTTCAAGGCAGCAAGTACAAGCATGTAGGGTGGTTTCCAACTTTAAACAAGCTTATCTAACTTTGTAGAGGAAGCTTGTGTAAAAGGAACAAGTGCAAAGCTCAATGCAAGTTGACTTTGCATAAAGCTTGCTTTATGTAAATGGCAATGGTGCCTTTGTACCATTAATGGAAAATTATCTTGGATAATAGCTCAAAATCAAGTGTAATCTTCTGATTATGGAGAGATCTTGAGGTTTAGAGGCCTGTAAAGCAAGATTGTGCAGCATAGGTTTGAAATTTCAATTTTGTTCATCATAAAATTTGCCTTGTAAAACAACTTGAAACCCCAACTTCTGACCTTCGATTCTCCTTGCTTACAAATAATCTCAAGGAGTTCTTTGAGATTTTGGAAAGCTTGTAATATTCTATACAACCCCTCTTTGAATCACTTTTGCAAAATCCAAATGGAACTATGTGAAACATGGGTCAGAAGTTAGGTCAAAATCCTGACCTAAAATGTTCAAATATTCACTAAGTGTTTTGTTTCATGACCATGACTTCATGGATTAATAACTTGATATCCAAGCATTTCTAGGATAAGTTGTGTAAAGAAATGTTTTAGATCTCATGGAGATCTACAAATTTCATGTTGAAAGTTAATTTTGAATCATCTTGCATCATGGTGAAAAATTGGCTGAAAGTAGTGAAAAAACATGAAGTTTTCAACACAGAAAAATTTCTAAGTTTGAAAACTTTGACTTTTCAAAATGAAATCTTGACTTTTTGATTTCTTGATGAAAAAGTTTCATATTTTGACATGTTTTGATGAACTGTGGTTTTTGACACTTGATTTTGACCAAAATGTCAAAGTTTGACTTTTCAGTGTATAGTTGACTTTTGATCAGTTGACTGAAAATCAACTATCAATCAATTGATCTTGAGTAATGTTTTGAGTCATGCCATTAGGTAAAAATGATGAAATTTAACTCTTGAGATCATGCCACAAACCAAATAACCATTTGCTAGGCCAAAAATAAGAAATTTCCCTTTCCCGGTCAAAACCCTAATTTGACCATTTTGCCCTTTTGATGATTTGATCCAATTTCTTGAGGAATGATGGTCCAAACTTGATCAAATGATACATATGAGTTTATAATGTTGATATGGATAAAAAATTATGAAGTTTGACTGTAATTGGCCATAGTTGACTTTTCCTCCAATACAATTGATTTTTAGGTCAACTGCTCAATTGAGTGAGCAAAAATTTGATCCAAGACTTGAAACTCTACATGAGTAATCTTTGGGGTCCATAGTGATCCATGAAAGCCATATTAAGAATTTAAAGTTCAATTATCCTTGTGCAATCTCAAACCCTAATTTCAGTCATCAATGCTTAAGGAGGTGTCTTGAGCTGATCAACCCTAGTGCAGTCTTGAACCCAAGGAGATCTTGTGAGAAAATACTTGATAAATGAGAGGGTAAATTTATGGGTACAACACACATTTTCAAACAAATCAAGTGATCTAGCAAGAAACTAAGATCCCATAGATAACTATGGATGAAAAGGGTACTAATACCTTCCCTTTTCATAATCTACCCCCCGAACTCAAGAAAATAATCTCAAAGGTCTTTCCTATTATTTTTACCCTTTCCTTCATTGGATAAAAGAAAAGTCGACGGCGACTCTTGCTAACCGCAACAATTGCAATCAAACGCAAAAACATCCCAAGTCAGTTCTCCCACTGTATTACACACACCTTCTGAGCCTCTGAGCATTCATGACTCGAAAGATTCTCTCAATCTCCTTGAGACAAACTTGTGCTCCATCAGGATCAAACCTACCTTTGAAAATAGGCAGATGATTCCTCTTAAACATCTTCAAAACACGAGATCCATCATTAGGTTGATGTTGCATAGCCGGAGAAACAGACTGGAAAGTAGCAACAAGTGCAGTTTGTTCCTTTCAGCAATTCTCTATTTCACATCAATAATAGTCATAATGGTTAGAACTATCTCGACAGTATTCCACTATCACAAGCTACAGACTCAATAATCTGGGTAGATGGACCGACCTGCTCTAATACCACTAATGTAACACCCTTCTAACCCATATGTATTTCGCGTATAATTTCTCGAAATAAAATCAAATAAAGACCATAGAAGGGCATCACATCTTCATAAAACATCAAATAACGATTCAATCCTACTCCGTAACACAGTTTGTGAAAACCATTTAAAATATATAACACTTTAGTCTTATCACATAATCAATTCAACTTCGCAGCAGAATTAATAAGTCATATTATCTTCGTATAATAATCTCATTACCATGAAAGGTAGTTCAAATATCATTAACATCACCACAATTCATATTTATAACATCATATGCAAGGTTCACAAATAATTGATCCCAACCCCAATGTTACATATCAGAGCAAGACTCTCTTTATTCAACATAAGCAAATAAACACACTCTGAAGTTATCCTCTTATGCTTCTACGGACTATTCTCGATCACCTGCACGTTACCAACGTGGAGGCAATATTCAAGCAGAAAGTGTGAATAAATCATAATCATTATAAAATAAATAAGGGATAAATATAGTACACATGCATATAGGCACGACACCAAACATCATACAAACCTCATGTTATATTCACACCTTCACAACATCAACAATTCACAACAATATATTATCAAAACACTATTTATCAACAATTATCGTTTAATCACATCATTATGCAATGTCACATAAAATTAAATGCATCATCATAGACCCATGCATGTGGTACCAAAACTTCACTGATGACTCAGTCATTGCTATCTTCAAAGATCCCCACCAATAGGATCGATTCCTGCTTGGAAATAGAGCACTTTACAATTTTGCACGCAATCCACACAATGGAATTGATGCCTTCACTGGATAATTGTCATATCATCTCCACAGGACCTAAGTCCTAATAACATCACTGGACCAAAGTCCTAAACTATGCCATAAATGCATGATGTGTACCAACATAAAATAAATGACCACGACTAGTCAAAATGCATCATCATTCATAATTTCACCATAATATCATCATATCATCTCAAGTAAACTATCATCATCATCATATCATCATAATAAACAAATCATCATCATAACATCATCATAACATCATCATATCATCATAATAAACAAAGCATCTTCATAATCCAACACGGGGAGCCTAACTTCATCCTAGCTTAGATATTGGAGAAACACTTATTTTATTGCATTTTATTCCATCTAAATAAAGTTCATTGTGTTATATATCCAATGCTTCATACGGAAACTCAAGCCGAGTTCTAAAACTCTAGTTACAACTTTTTTAAGAACATCCAACACAACCAATCAAATCTGGACACCGTTACCCGATGACACGCCTCCTTCTCCCGATGACGCTTCCATCACCACCTGCTTCACTCGGCGACACTTGGAGAGATGAAATACAGTAGTATCACTCTATTCTGCCATTCGTCGCTCCCATTTATGCCTAGAGGCATCCACACGACAACACCATCGCTCGACAACGTTTCCTCATTGCCCAGCGACACAATACAGATACAATTTTCCTATTGTGATTTCCTGCATAAAAACCAGTCCCAATCTTGCGATTTATACATATTATAGGTACTAAAAAATCATCTAATCACATGTTTTTCACCAAATATCAACAATCTAATGTATCATATATTATGGGTACAATTGCTTACGATCTAAAACCAGAAAACATCATATAATTCATCAAACTTCTCCACAACGCTCTTCCAATTCTATCGTTTAGAATGATCGTGTAAAATTCCAAACTTTTTCTTTATACCAAACTTGCTCTCTTAGACCCCTAATAATGAACTTCCCATCAATCCCTCACTATCCTTCACTAATGACCACAATGCCCTTATTTTCTCTACATTCTATTTATTTAAATCCAAAAAATTCTAAACTAATCATTTAAATTCTAAACCTTCTTATGATCCCATCCTACACCACACAATTCATCATCTTAAACATCTTATTCATCAAGTCATTGTTATTGCATCACAAATGCATCACGAATACACATCATATATCGTTACAAGGACTCGCACAAAACACCAAAACATCTTATATACCAAACACTTCACAAAGACTCATATATTTACACTAAATTAATTAAATAAAAATTAAACTAGAATTTAGGGTGTTACATCGCGTATCCCCTCTAAAATTTGATATGGACCAACAAATTACTGTATAAGATTTTTAGACTTCAAAGCTGTACTGACACCAGTTACCAGAGTAACTCCCAAAAACAAATGGTCTCCCACTTGGAACATAAGTGCTTTCCCCCTCTTATCATGATAACTCTTTTGATTAATCTAAGAAGCTCTCATCTTATCTTGGATCATCTTGATCTTGTCATTCGTTTCCTACATAATCTCAGATCTGAGCACAACACTCTCGCTTGACTCATACCAACATAATGGAGTCCTACACCTCCTACCGTATAACATTTCATACAATGCCATTCCAATACTAGAATGTTAACTATTATTTTAAGTAATCTCAATCAATGGCAAGTGGCTATCACAAGCTCCTCCTTGTTCTAAGACATAAGTCTTCAGAAAATCCTCTAAAGACTAGATAGTCCTGTCTGTCTGACCGTCCATATGTGGATGATATGCAGAAATTAACCTCAACTTGGTACCAAAAGCAATCTATAAACCTTCCTAGAACTTTGACGTGAACCTCATATCTCTAGCTGACACAATACTCGAAGGTATACCATGCAACTTTATAATCTCTTTAATATACATCTCCGCTAACTTCTGCATGGAATGATTAATTTTCATCGGCAAGAAATAAGTTGATTTAGTCAATCTATCCACAATCCCCCAAATCGAAACACTGCCCTTAGTAGTCTTCGGCAAACCCAACATGAAATCCATTTAAATACTATCCCATTTTCACTTCGAAATAATCAAAGGTTTCACAAGACCCATAGGCTTCTGATGTTCAATCTTTGACTTCTGGCAAGTCAAGTAGGCATACACAAATTTATCAACATCCTTTTTCATACCGGGCCAACAAAATAATTTCTTCAAATCCTGATGCATCTTCGTAGCATCCAGATGAATACTTAAGCCACTTCGATGTCCTTTCTCAAGAATACTCTTCTTAAGCTCTGGAACATCTGGAATACATACTCTATCCCAAACCTCAACACACCATTTTCATCCACTCAGAACTCACAACGGTTACCTTGGTTAATCAACATCAGTCGACCAACCAAACTCAAATAAGATTTCTGACCTTCTCGGATTTCTTCAAGAATACCACTAGTCATTTTCAACATCCCCAACTTCACAATATTAGAGATCTCTTCGCGCACCAAACTCATGTCTTTGAATTGCTCGATCAATTCTAACTTCCTCACCATAAGCATCGACATATGCAAGGACTTCTTACTCAAAGCATCAGCTACCACATTTGCTTTACCAGGATGATAACACAAATCAAAATCATAATCTTTTAAAAGTTCAAGCCACCTCATATGCCTCATGTTTAATTCTTTATGATCAAACAAGTACTTCAGACTCTTATTATCATTGAACACTTAAAATTTAGAGCCAAAAAGATAATGTCTCCAAATCTTCAACATAAACACCACAACTGCTAACTCTAAATCATACGTAGGATAATTCCTTTCATGAATTTTAAGTTTCCTAGAAACATAAGCAACAACATGTCCATTCTGCATTAGCACACCACCAAAACCCATCTTTGACGCATCATAATACACCACAAAAGATTCATTCAAATTAGGCAAAATCAACATCGGAGCAGTTGTCAAATTCTTCTTTAGTTCTACAAAGATTTCTTCACACACAACATACTACACATAAGCTTGACCCTTTCGAGTCAACTAAGTCAATGAAAATGCCAACTTAGAAAAGCCTTCAATAAACCTGCGATAATAACCAGCTAAACCAAGAAAACTTCGAATCTCAGTCGTAGAATTTAGAGTCTCCCATTGTAACACAACATCGACCTTCGAAGGATCCACAAAAATTCCACCACTAGAAATTGACTTCCTCTATCCACAACTCACACTTTGACAATTTTTCATACAACTTCTTCTCTTTCAACACTTGTAACACGATTCGCAAATGTTCAACATGCTATTATTCTGATTTAGAATAAATTAAAATATCATCAATAAAGACCACCACAAACTTATCTAAATACTGATGAAATATCCTATTCATGTACTCCATGAAAACACTCGGTGCATTAGATACACAAAATGACAACAAAGTATACTCATAGTGACCATACTTCGTCCTGAAAGTTGTCTTCAGAATATCATCTAGTTTAACACAAATTTGATAATAACCTGACCTCAAATCAATCTTACTAAATACACTGGAACCAACCAATTGATCCATCAATTCATCAATCCTCATAAGTGGGTGATTATTCTTGATAGTCACTTTATTCAATTGTATGTAGTCCACACACAACCTCATACTACCATCATTTTTCTTAACCAACAACACAGGAGCACCCCATAGAGAAACACTCGGTCAAATAAACTTCTTCAAAAGATATTCTTTCAATTGTTTCTTCAGTTCACTGAGATCTAAAGATGACATCATATAAGGAGCCATTGACTCCAAACTCGTACCTGTTATCAATTTCACAGTAAATTTAACGTCACATTCTGGAGGCAAATCATTGATGTCATATGGAAACACTTCTGGAAATTCAGACAACAATTAATTCCATACTCGAAACCTTACGATCAAATTGCAACGCTACAAACAGTGCAAACGTCAAGGATTTATCTTCTAAAAGTTCATCCACTTGCTTAGCATACAAAAACATTAGCTCTCCATTATCGCCAAACTTAGGAAACCTCACAGTCTTATTAAAACAGTTGATATGAACATATTTAAACTCCACCCATTTCATTCTAAGGATAACATCAATTTGGTGAAAGGGTAGACACACCAAATCCATCACAAAACTCTTACGAAAGATAGTCAAGGAAAACTTCTAACAAACGAAAGTAGTAGTAACAGAACCATTAGCCAGAGTATCTATTACCATACTGCCATTCATATAAGATAATTTCAATCCCAACATAGTTACACATTCATGCGAAATAAATGAATGTTTAGTGTAATACCCCAAAATAATTAGATTATTTATTTAATTATTTAATTGATTTACGATGAGAAGTTGTGATATATTTGTGTGCATATGTAATGTTTTGATGAATATGATGTATGATGTGATGCTATGTGTGGTATAGTAGAAATTAAGTGATATTGGGTGTTTTATTAATTTTAGATAATTAGAATAATTATATTGAATGATTTTAATTAGTGAAATAGAGATAATATGTTGTGTAGAAATAATAAGGGCATGGTAGTAACTGGTGAAGTAATAAGTGATGGTAATATAGGAAGACAATAGAAATGGTCCAAGGGTTAAACTAGGAAAACAGAGTGTCAATGTCTCATTTTATGCAATCATAAAATTTGGGAAGAAGCGGTGAACGAGAGCTAGGGCACATGAACTCAGAGGGATTTCGTAGGATAATTGATTGCTAGATATAATCAAATGTAAGGGGGTTATCCTTATTATTATGATTGATATAGGGTCTAGATGTATGTAGGTTGTTTGGGATTTTATGATGAATTTGATAACATGATAATTGTGATGAAATATATGATTGAATTGTTGTAAATTAATATTGTAATGATGAGAATTGACGTATATGATACCATCATGATGTGTTGTTGTTGTATATGTTAAAATATGTGAAGTATGTAAGTTTTGGGTCTGCTAAGATGTGAAATCAGAAGGATTTTAGAACTGGTGTAGTGTAGAGATCGCACCAGGAAGTTCCTGTTCGCACTGTGTCACCGAGTAAGCTGTATGACTCACCAGGAGAAGTGACTTCTCCCCTGATGTGCCTGGCGAGAGTGAAGTGACAGACCTTGGGGAAAATAGAGCCCCTAGAAAAAGCATGGGAGAAGTGGACTCACACTAGCTTCGCCGGGAAAAGCAGAGGCGAGCATGCGCTCGTCGAGCGAGTAAAGAGGTGAAGGAAGGGTCAAGAATCAAGTGTTCTTGGAATTTATTATGGGGAAGTTATTTTCCCCCAGCTTCGTTGGGAGAGCCTCAGGCGAGGGGCAGATGGAAGAATCTTGAAATTATCGTAACTTGAGTTTTCAGACCTTGTTTGACGCGCCATTCGAAGCATTATGAAGCTAATGCGATGAACTATAATTGTATAGGATAAAATGATACATGTGAAATATTTTCTAGTACCTATATATTTATGAATGGAACTATTATGTAATTGAATTATTAATATGTATGTGTAAATGATGAATTCATGTTACTATGATGACATTGTATTGATGATTGCATGTTTGATATGTATACATGTCATATGAAGATAATTATATGACGATTATGTGAATGATGATGTGTTTTGACTAGCACTGGTCATGTTTAATTATGTTGTTGTGTATTATGCATTCATTGAATATTTAGGACTTCGGTCCAGTGATGTTATTAGGACGATTAGTCAAGTGATGTTGTTAGGACGATTGTTCCACTGAAGTTGATAGGATACTGGTCCAGTGATGGTCTCAATCCCATAGTGTGGATTGAGTGCAATATTATGACGTGCTCCGGTTCCAAACAGGAATCGATCCTATGGTGGGGATCCTTGGAAGAAGATGACTTGGTCATCAGTGAATTTTTGATACCACATGCATGAGTCAATAAAGTTGCATTGCATTATTTGTGACATTGCATAATGATTGATTAAGTGATGTTTATGATGTTATGATCTAAGTTGTTTTTTATGATAGATGTTAATGTGATGATATAATGATATAATTGATGTGTATTGATGATGAAAAAGTGTAAGTATAATATATGAAGTAGATGATATGTGGAATTTGTGATGATTTTTTGTTTTAGTAATATATCTATTCCATGTATCTTTTATAATAATTTGTGATTACTCACCCTTTCTGCTTGGAAATGTTGCCTCTATACATGGTTAACTTGCAGGTAATCAGAATTAGTTTGTTGAAGCTTAGAGGATAGCTTCAGAGTTCGTTATTTATTGCATGTTAACAAAAGTAGTATTCAAAGATGGTGTCGACTGAGGGATATAACTAACACCACCCGGTCTACCACTTGGCACATAACTGCTTTAGTTTCCAGTGACCACTATGTTTTCTGTATATGTGGTCGGGTTCGACTTCAACCCAACCATCATGGAATAAGATATACCATATTGGTAAGGGATAAATTGTGACCCTAGTCCCCTTGGAATGAGTGGTCGATTTGAGTCAAATGGTGATATCCCATGCCTAGGTTCTGTCATTGTGACTATTGTCACTAAACCATGAACAACGGTCGATCTCACAGGAGATAAAACCGTTATGCTTTGAGTTATGGTACTCATTGGTATGACATCCCCATTTTATGTAGAACTCTGCATATGTGCAGTGTTTGTGTCAGAGTGTGGCATTCTAGACTTGGACTACCACTTCTTAAATTCATACACACACAAACTAACTATAAGAAACTTTATAAAATCACCCACAAAATAGGAAATTATTAGCACTGTCTCACCAGGTGTGCCAATTTGTTTAGCCCTGGTTTTGGAAAACAACGTTGGTCTCTTAACAAAAAATTTACTGGCAAGATCGACCAGGGGATCTCAGTATAATGCTTAAGTTTTCGAGTGTTTTTCACAAATTATGTTCAAAAGGGTTCGTTCGACTAAAGAGAAATGAACTTAAAAGCAATAAAGCAGGACTTACAAAATAAAACAAGAGACATTTTAAATGGTAAAAATAGATGACATAACATCAAAAATAGTTGAAAATTAGTTGATTCAAATGTACATTTCCCTAGCTAGACTCATTTCGCTCGTTCGCTTGGGTACTCTGAGTGACTAGCGTGTAGGAATGTGAAAGTTTGAACCTTTAACACTATGCACTAAGTGATTTTTATTTATAATACACATAAATAACTACTTTCTAGTGGGCGTCACTTCTTTGTACGCCACATGTCTCTTGTAACTTCTCTCTATGATCCTATGTTCTCTGTCCCTAATATAAAACCTACATTCTCCATTCCTACCGTCGAACCCATGTTCTCAATCCATAACACTTTCCTTTGCTAGTTATGCACTCTTTAGACTTTTCAACGTTCCAGGGCCCAATCCGTTCCTCGTGAGGCCTCTTTTCTTGTCGACTGCGTCCATAAGCCCAATTGACTATTTGTGAAATCTCTCCTCATCGACTGCTTCTATAGTCGACTTCCTATAATTCAAAGTTCTCAAAGAACCTTTTTGGATTTTGGTTGGATTTTAACCCTTTGTGAAAATTATAGCCAACAACAACGCTAAATGACCTACTGAGGAGTATGCACATGAATGATGCGAGATACATAAGTCAGACAATCGTTATAAAGGGGTAGGACAAATTTTGGGTATGACAACACTCTTTTAAAACCCTAAGAATGTTTCATGAATAATTTAAATAATAAATCCCACCAAGCACTGGAAGGGTGTCACATGCTTCATATAAACATCATACATACACTTTTTTCTCCGTAACACGGGATTTTCAAAAATTATAATCATTTTCTTTCGGAAATATCAACATATAATTCAATTACTACACAACAGAATTCATAGTCTCAATTGGTTTCATTCATAATATCCTTCAAAATATCATCATTCCCATTCATTCATGAGTTAAGGTTTTAAAACAACTTAGTCAAATAAAAATAACTTATAATTCATTCAATCAAGGAAACAAACGTTCAATTCAAACATTCCCATCCCTAATGTTACTTACCGTTGAGAATACATACAAAGTGTTTGTTTTGAAAATATTTCAGAAAAGAAGTGTTTTGTGTAAAACAATGTTTTTTGTTAGTGAGTAAGAGACTACGAGTTATCTACCTACTCAAAAGTATTTCGCATTATTTTCCTCTTCGTTTAGATAGTGATATCCTACCATTAGTTAGTAGGAAGCCCTATCGTTGGATGTTTGAGGGACAGGTGCGGGTCATCGTACAGTCATAAAGGCAACTCGTAGAGCACTTTAGCAATTTGTCGTAAGGGACTAAGATCGTTTACCGAAGGCATCATCGAAGGGTCATCGAGGGACTACAATATTTTTAACCGAGGGTCTTTGCTAAAGCGTCCCACGTTCGAGGGACATGACTATTTTTTGAAGGCAACAAGTGGAGTCACCCTAGAGGTGCGTGTGTGAATAGTGTTTTGATTCAGTTATTTTATCTTGTATTTAAGGTTATCTAGCGTTCACTTTAGATCTTACCATACAAGCCTAATTGTTATATAGTAATAAGTAAAAACAGTAAAAATAGAAAAGAAAGATCCTACGCTATTATAATGCTTCGGGGAAGGGGATACAAAACCACAAAAATTGGGGGAAAGAAAGAAAGCGGTAAAAATAACCTAATTAACTATTACAACCTTTAGCAGATACATTATTGTAAAATATAATGCGAAAGTAAAGGAACGCGCGAAGATTGTAAAAGTAAATAGAAATGGAGAAACGTTTTCTTTTTGTGATCGTTTTTGATAAAAAAAATTGATGACTAACCTAACCTAATTGATTTTAGTTTAGAAAAAGAAATTGATTATTTGAAAAAAATATTTAATGATAAAATCTCTAAAGAAACTAAGTTAATTATTTCAATTAATTTAAATTTAAAAAAGTTAATTTAGTTAAAAAAAAGTCAAGTTAACTTGATTTTAATTAATTTAGAAAAAAAAGTTAATTATGTTAAAAAAAGAAATTGAAACAAAAAAAATAAAATAAAAAGTGATGGGCCTGCAGAAGTAAATCTGAGGGGGTGTGAGAAATTTGAATCACTAGGCCCAAACCAGGAGCCCGTGCGTTTGTGATGATCTAGTGTGGCTGGCTCCAAGGGACTCACAGTGCACATGCAAATCTGGGGTGCTGGATCTGGCAGGGTAAAGATCTGGTGGTGAGGAGTTGAGAGCGTAGAGTGAGCGCGTGGAGGATGCCAGCATTGGATCTATAAACAAGGAAACATGAAAAAAATAAAATGTCAAAATACCAGGGGCGGGGATCGAACCCGTTCCCTGGTACACTAATTCCCTAACAATGCTTGCTTCTATCGCTGGGGAGGCCTTACACCCGCTAACATAAATCAAACCATAAGAATAAATATGAAGCGTGATGCTAATGGTTGGAGCCATAGCTCCAGTCGTCTTCTCCGGCAACCTGTAAGATACAAAACCTGCAAATTCAACATGTTAGTGATCAAAAATATCCCAGTACCCCTAATTTGACTCTCCTGAATTCGAATTTGTAATTAGTTTTGGCTATAGGTTCTTGTATCATGAGTTTCGAACCAAATGAAACCAATCAGAGCAACTATGGTAGTTTATGGTTTTGGATGAATGGGATCACAATATTGATCTAAACCTGTTCAATCATGTCTCAGAAACTTGGTAGTAGCATCAATTTATTTTAAAACAAGACAATCTAAAGATACGAATTTGCAAAAAAAATGTAAATCGGTTATGCCATGCTATACAGTTTCTTGTGCTTAGGATCATGGTAACTGATCCAAACCTACCCTTCAGTATTCTTGGAAGTTATTGGAGTGAAGATTTCACAGTGATAAAGCTTGTAACGAGAGTTTTGAAACTCGAGGGTTTTTGGAAAAAAGTTTGGATAATTTTTGCAATTTTGAGGCAAGAATCCGTCTTCTGCTACATCTGATCTTGTATGTATATATAGAGGTAGGATCAGGGTAAACAAATATGGCATACAAGAATGTAATCATGGCCAAGATTAGACAAGAATCAAACATGTTTCCAAGCTTCCTTTTTGAGATGTTCTTTGCCATTTTTGAACTCACACGATTTTGCATGGTTGTCATGAGTTGTCTTGGGCCTCCAACTGATCCAAAAACCAATCATGCGCCTTGGCCCAATGATTTTATATTTTATTTGATTTATTTGCATTTAAATGAATAAACATTCAAATAAAAGAAATAAAAATCATTAAAAATATATGAATGGGTTTCGAGATCCTCTAACGCATTGTTAAGATGTTTGAAAAATCAAAAGTTAGGCCCAATAGCTCAAAATCACAAGTTTGCTTAATTTGGAATTCATACATTCTACCAAAATTTTCCAACTTGCAATGGTCATAACTCTCTCAATTTTCATCTCTTGAAGGTGATCTTTGACTTTTCGGAAAGCTCAAGATATCCTCTAAAATTTTTCTTTTGATCATTTTTGCATTTGGAGACTTTATCTTAATGTAAGTTGCCTTGACAAAAAGTGTATTTTTGTTGACTTTTGAAATGACATATAATGTATTGGCGCATATCTCTCAAATGAAGCACTTTTTGGATTTGAGCATACATATATGAAGCATGTGAAAGTTATGCTTGGTCAAAGTTCAGTTGACTTCTCCTAATGAGACCCTAATTTGGCAACTTTGGACTTTTGATGATTTGAGGGATTTCCTTGAGGAATCATAATCAACCCTTGATAAAATGATAAATATCACTTCAAAATGTTGATGTTTACCAAAAATCTTGAAGTTTGACTGCATGTTGACCATAGTTGACTTTTTACCCTATACAGCTGAGTTTCCATCATCTGAGCAATTGGTTGAGCAAACATATGATGCAAGACTTGAAACTTGACATGAAAATTTTTGAAGACCTATGTAGAACCATGGAAACCAATTGAGACCTTTGAAACCCAAAATTCCTAGAAAAACACAAAACCTTAGTTGTGGACCCATTGCTTAGGAGGAGAATTTGTCTGATCAACTTTGAGCTTCCTTGAGCATTTGAGAACCCTAAAAGAATGTCTTGAAGAAAGTGGGAAGGAAAGTTTTGGGGTACAACAGTTGCCCCTATTCAATCTTCTTAAACCTGAAGAGTTAGATTGGCATATCCTCCATTCGTGACTTGAAGGTAGAAGATGATTGAACACTTAAGTGCCTAGAAATTTGCACTCGCACGTGCACCAAGTAACATTGTTGGTTAATTATACGGGGAATGGGCTTAAAGATGCCATTTAGAGAGGTGATGGAGAGTCTTCAGAGATGGGCTTATAGATGCCATCCAGGATAACTGCTGATAAGAAGATAAGACTAAGTCTACTCCTGACTTTGTCTTAGAAGATGTATTTGGAATGAGTCTATGCCCGACTTTGTCCAAAAGAATAATTAGAATAAATCTATGCTTGATTTTATCTGAACCCGAAGATGTCTATGCCCGACTTCAACTAGGAGAGGTACCAGCAAGATTCTACACTTGACGTTTCCAAAAAGCATAAAAAAGAAATCTACGCTTGATTTCATCCAAACTAGAATATATCTACACCCGACTTCAATAGAAAAGGTACCGGAAAGAGTCTACACCTGAATTTTCCAAAAAGAGCACCGGAAAGAAATCTATGCTTGATTTTATCCAAACTAGAAGATGTCTACACCCGACATCAACTATAAAAGGTACCAGAAATAGTCTATGTCTGACTTTTTTTCTTCCAAAAAGAGCATCAGAAAGAAATCTACGTCTGATTTCATCTGAACTAGAAGATGTCTACGCCCGCCTTCAACTAGAAAAGGTACAAGAAAGAGTCTACGTCTGACTTTTTTCAAAAAAGATCATCAGAAGGAAATCTACGCCTGATTTCATCCAAACTAGAAGATGTCTGCGCTCGACTTCAACTAGAAAAGGAACCGAAAAGAGTCTATGTCTAACTTTTTTTCTAAAAAAACCATCAGAAAGAAATCTACCTCTGATTTCATCCGAACCAGAAGACGTCTACACCTGACTTCAACTAGAAAAGGTACTTTTTTTAGAATGACCCTCTGAGGAAATTACTTAAGTAGCTATTTGTCAGATATGGCCTCTGAGGAATCTGCTTGTATATTTTTACTTGAAAAGATAAAGAGTTAACCGTATGCAATTTCATGATGTATGAAATGCATTGAGTAATGATATTATCCAAATAAAATGAGTGTGCTATATGTATTTTGTATGCATATGCCATGATATTTGGATATGATGTATGAATGTGAGATGTCGTTGAAGTGTATTGGTAACTTCGCATAACATCTTTGACTGGGAAAATAAATCCATGACTGTTACTGGGGATGAAGAATATGTGTATCTTTAATCTTGATAGGGATTCATGTTTTCTGTTTGAGGAGACTCCACCGAGGAATGTTGATTTCTGTTTGGGCAGAAGGGTTCAAGAACATTGGTCGTTCATTGTTCTACTGGGGTATTTAATTCTTATATACCCTGACTGGGGATAAAAGAGATGGATAACCTCTCGAAGTGTTGTCTGATCTAGTTTCTGATATGGATGTCGACTCGTCTAGAGAGGATAAGGTTAAACGATATCTGGGCCTTCTGTAGCAACTCTCTGGGGTTTGTGGTCTCGACTGCCCCTTACTGGAGAGAGAAATTTTGCCGGTGATCTGTAGTAGTCAGAGAAATAGGATCAAGCTAGGGAGACTAACTCCACTAGGGAAATAAACCCTGCTTAGGGAAATAAACCATGTTGGGGAAATAAACCCTAAACTTTGACAAAGGAATACTCTGCTGAGGAAATACCCTTGTTGGGGACATGAGCTCTGCTAGAGAATATGAGCCTTGTTGGAGAAAGGAAATTGTGCAGGGGATTTTACAATGTTGGAGAAATAAACTCAACTGGGGAAGAGAGTTTCCATAAATTATACTGATGACATAGTCTCAGATAGATATTGGGACTCTGTAGGTTGGCGACATTGCTAAGGAAATATCATATTCTTTTATCCTCTAGGAGTATATGCTGGTGAAATATATCTTTGTTGAAGATGAGCCTGCTAAGACTACTCTGTGGGGATAGCCCCATGGAAGTTGTTATGCGGGGATAACATTTTGAGGATTTTTTTTTCCTGTTGGTATACGTGGACGACTTGAAAATTATCCCAACTCCTAGAGTCTTGAGCAAATGCTTATTCCTGTTTTTATGCATATACTTGTTAACAGTATTCATATTCATATGCATATGTTCATTCAATTTATTCATTGGATGTTTTTGCAAACAAAACACAAAAAGGATAATTAAAAGTTTGAATTTTAAAATTTGTATTTCTATTGATAGTTTGCCCATAAACAGGCTGTTTTGTACAAAGAGACAGAAATCCTAGTAAGAGGAAATCATCATGAAATGAAAAGAGTACAAAGTAAAAACAAAACATATAGCTATGTGGAGATAATCTCGTCGGGTTTCAACAATGCTATCTCCCCCTATGTCTTTAAGCATCTCATCCCTTGCTGTCGGAAGAAGTTGACTGAACTGATCTATATTGTTTGAACTTGAAGTTGGTAATAAAGCTTGTTGTATGTGATCCAACGGGACATAGTCATACGCTTTAATCCCTAACTTTTTCCTGGACCGCCCTTTTCAGGTTTTCGACTTGCCGGGTGTACACTTTATATATATATATATATATATATATATATATATATATATATATATATATATATATATATATATATATATATATATATATATATATATATATATATATATATATATATATATATATATATATATATATATATATATATATATATATATATATCCCTAATTTTTTCCTGAACCATTTTGGTTCGCCAGGATGCCCTTATTTTTGCTTATGCCAGTCAACCTAGCGGGTCACTTTTTCACGCGTAGTATTTTTTTTTTGACTATGTTCGCGTTCACACAGTGCAGGAAATCTTCACCGCCCATAGTGGTTAGTATCATGGCACCACCTGAAAATATCCTATTGACTACAAATGGTCCTTTGTAAGTGGGAGTCCATTTTCCCCTGGGATCACCCTGCGGTAGGATGATGCGTTTTATTACCAAGTCACCAGCCTGATATACCTGATGCTTGATTTTCTTGTTGAGTGCCTTGATCATACGCTTCTAATACATCTGACTGTGACAGACAGTCGCCAACCTTTTCTCTTCAATCAAATTCAACTGTTCCAACCTAGTCTGAATCCACTCGTCTTCGTCTAATTCTGCATCTTTCATAATTCTCAGAGAAGGAATCAAAACTTTGAAAGGTAGGACAACTTCCATACCATATACTAGAGAGAATGGGGTTTCCCCAGTTGATGTTTCTAGCTGAAGTGCGATAGCCATGAAGAGAAAACGGTAACATCTTGTGCCAGTCTTTGTAGGTCACAACCATCTTCTATATAATCTTCTTAATATTCTTATTAATGGCTTCCACTACACCATTCATCTCCAGTCGATACAGAGAAGAGTTATAGTGCTTGATCTTGAACTGCATGCAGAGTTCTGCAATCATAGTGTTGTTGAGGTTAGTACCATTGTCTATGATAATCCTCTCGAGGATGCCATACCGACAGATAAGGTTATGCCGAATGAACCGAGCCATGATGTTCTTGGTAATAGAGGCGAACGAGGCTGCTTCAATTAACTTTGTGAAGTAATCAATGGCGACAAGGATGAAGCGATGTCTGTTAGAAGCAGTTGGCTTAATATCTCTAATAATATCAATAACCCACATCACAAATGGTCAAGGAGCAGTCAAGAAATTCAGAGGCACTGGAGGCACGTGTACTTTATCAGCATAGATCTGGAACTTGTGACAGGTTCTTGAATGGTGGTGACAGTCAGTTTCCATAGTCGACCAATAGTAACCCGCTCTCAGAATCTTCTTGGCCATAGTATGTCCACTGGAATAAGTGCCAAAGATACCTTCGTGCATATCTTCCATAAGCTTCTCTTCTTCCTTCTTGTCCATGCAACGAAGCAGAGTCGAATCATGATTGCGCTTGTACAAGATTCTGTTGCTCAAGAAGAATTTAGCCGAGAACCTTCGTAGGAACTTCTTGTCATTGATAGATGCCCCCTCAGGGTATTCTTGAGTCTCTAGGTATCTTTTCACTTTATGAAACCAAGGCTTTTCTTCTACTTTATTAGTGTCAACTTCATAGCAGTGTGTCGATTCGTCCAGTCTTTCAATGTTGATTTTGTGCGCCTCGTTATCCTATCTGACCTTGAACATAGATGACATTGTAGCCAATTCGTCTGCCAACTGATTCTCTTCTCATGGGATATGCTCAAAAGTGATTTCCTCGAAGTATGGGATCAAGGTTAACACATGCTCTTTATAAGGAATGAGATTCGGGTGCTTTGTATCCCATTCTCCCTTGATCTGACTGATCACCAGGGCTGAGTCCCCATACACACTCAGGAGCTTGATCCTCATGTCAATAACAACTTTAATATCCATGATACATGCTTCATATTCGACCATGTTGTTGGTACAATCAAAGCATAAGCTGAAGGTAAATGGAGTATGGCAACCCCGAGGAGAGATAATTACAACACCAATTCTGTTTCCAAGTGCGTTCAAAGCTCCATAGAAATCCATAGTCCATCAGGATCCTAGCTCAGGTCCTTCATACGGTCCAGGTTCTTTGTAATCTGTGACTAGAATAATGTTCTCGTCCGGAATTCGAAATTCATATACTGATAGTCGTCTATGGCTTGATGTGCCAAATGATTTGCCAGTACACTTCCCTTGATTACCTTTTGAGTGGTGTACTGAATGCCATATTCTGTCAAGACCATTTTCCATCAGGCTATTCTTCCGGAGAGGGCTGGCTTCTCGAATATGTACTTGATGGGATCTATTTTAGAAAACAATAGAGTAGTATGAGTAAATATATACTGTTTTAGCTGGAGAGAAGCCCATGATGAAGCGCAACAAGTTTTATCGAGCAGTGAATATCTTGTTTCACAGTCGGTAAAATTTTTGCTAAGATAGTATATTGCATGCTCTTTTCGACCAGACTCATCATACTTCCCTAGTACACACCCCATTGAGTTCTCTAGCACTGTTAGGTATATGATAAGAGGTCTTCCTTCAACAGGTGGCATCAGAATCAGAGGTTCTTGTAGGCACTCCTTAATTTTATCAAAGGCTATTTCGCAGTCGTCGTTCCACTTTACTACTTGATCTTTCTTTAGCAGCTTGAAGATTGGCTCACAAGTAGCAGTCAAATGAGAAATGAATCGGGAAATGTAATTCAGATGTCCTAAGAAACCTATGACTTCCTTCTTGATACGAGGAGCCAAAATTTCTTGAATGGGTTTGACTTTTGCAGGTTCAACTTCAATACCTTTACCACTTACGACGAAACCCAGAAGTTTACCGGATCTCACTTCAAAGGTGCACTTGTTCGGATTTAACCTTAGCTTATACTTCCTAAGTCTTTCAAACAGTTTATGTAGATGATCAATATGCTCTTCTTTAGTCTGTGCTCTTTCTATCATGTCATCGACGTAGACCTTTATCTCATGATGAATCATGTCATGGAATAAAGCTACCATGGCACGCTGATAAGTTGCACCGACGTTCTTCAACCCAAAAGGCATAACCTTGTAGCACAAAGTGCCCCACTGTGTGACGAAGGTAGTTTTATCCATATCTTCAGGAACCATCTTGATCTGATTATAACTCGAGAAACCATCCATGAAAGAGAATACCTTATGCTAAGCGGTGTTTTCGGCAAGAATATCAATATATGGAAGTGGGAAATCATCTTTAGGGCTCTCCCTGTTCAGATCCCTGTAGTCTACACACATATGCACTTTGTCGTATTTCTTTGGTACTAGAAAAACATTAGCAACCCACTGAGGATATGATGTCACTGTTAAGAAGCCTTCTTTGAATTGCTTCATAACCTCGACTCTGATCTTCTCTGACATCTCGGAATGCATTCGACGAACCTTCTGCTTAATCGGAGAACAACCCTCTTTCATTGGAAGGAGATTGTGAAACGGTGGGAGAACTGACTTGAGGTTTTGCGTTTGTGTTTGCAAATGTTGCGGTTTAGCAAGAGTCGCCACGGACTTTTCTTTTATCCAAAAAGGAAAGGTGAAAAAGCACAGGAAAGACCTTTAGAGATGTTTTCTTGGGTTCGGGGGGTAGATTATGAAAAGGGAAGGTGTTAGCACCCTTTTTATCCATGGTTTTCCATGGGCTCTTAGTTGCTTGTAGATCACTTACTTTTGTTTGAATGTGCTTGTGGTTTTTGAAAGTATTTTGAAAACATCTTTGTAACGGTTCTCGTCTCTATAAGAACGCGTACAAAGTGTTTGTTTGGAAAATAGTTCAAAGATGAAAGTGTAAGTGTAAAATGTTTTGTTGTGACAAGCGAGTAACTGAGAGTGAACCTACCTACTCAAAAGGTCTTAAACGTGATTTTTCTCCTCCTGTAGATGTTGCTATCTTACCATTGTTTTGGTAAGAAGCGCCATCGTTGGATGTGAAGGAACGAGCGTTGGGTCATCGTATGACCATGATAGCAATGTTGTGAGATGACTTAGAACTTTTCTTTTAGGGACTAAGATCATTTTGAAAGGCAACTTTGATAGCGTCATCGAGGGACTATGATCTTGTATTTTTTATTTTTGTTTGTGCTAAGACATCCCACATGCATAACATGACCATTTTCGTAAGGCAACAAGTGGAATCACCCTAGGGGTACTAGTGTGCAAGTGTATTTTATTGCATGCATAATTTTAGTCTTGAATTAGGGTTTTCTAACATTGGTTTTAGTCTTTCCATTCACACCCTAATTACTAACAATATATGAAAGCAATAAAAGTGCAGAAATGTAAAATCCTACGCTATTACAATATTTTGGGGATGGAGGTACATATTTATGAATGGGGATTGCAAATTAAAATTATAGGTTACTATTATAACCATATTGAAAATAGATAAGAATGTACAGGAAATGTAAAAATGCTTATTTATTTAAGAAAAGAAATAAGTTTGCTTAAGAAGATATTTTTGGTCTTTTGTTTTTTTTAAGAAATAAAGCAAAGCGTGGAAAAAAATGTTTTGTGGTGTTTGTTGATTAATGAAATAGAAAGTGATAGCAAAAGCTAGTGAGAAAAAGTAAAAATAGAATCAACGTGTTGCTGATTAAAGGGAGGTCAGAAGTTCTGACTCTGGTGCACTGCAAAACAAAATTCCTGTTAGTAAAAAAACGTAAGTAGAGTCAGAAGTTCTGAGTCCAATGGGAGCAAATCAGTTTTCAGAAGTTCTGATATCACCAGCAACAGAATATGTTTCAGAAGTTCTGATATCATTAGTAATAAAATGGATTTCAGAAGTTCTAATACTACTGGCAGAACTTGGTCTCTCTCTCTCTCTCTCTCTCCATGCTAATCAGAACATCTGCAACTTAGTCATTTCTTTACAAAAAAATCAGAAGATGTGCATATGACAATTATGGCAGGTATCATGGTGTTTCAGAAATAAGAAATATCAGAACTACAAATCAGAGGCAAGCATGAATACTAATCCTAATTCTGAGTTCTAATTTCTCCCAGAAGTTCTGAACAGATTTATTCCATACTTAGGCAGGCAAATACATGAAGCCTCCGAATGTGTACAATGTCAGAAACATGACATCTACATTGTATTTTTTGAACATGCAAATCTGATTATGCTGAAGCAACGTGATAAGAGTCAGTAGAAGCTTACCTTTCCACTGGAAAAGATTCTGCAAGATGGAGGTTGGTCCTGGACTCTGGTAATATTCTGAGCTGCTTCTTCACGTACTCAGCAAGATGGAAGCTTTCAGCTTCTGGAATAACTAAGGGGTGATACTCTTACTTCTTTGAGGTGGAAGTGAATGGAGAGTATATGGCAGTATGAGTACAGAAGTTAGAATATCTTCTAATTAGAAAATGTGGGGATGGTTTTAGTCAAGGAACAATGGAGTTTTGATGCTAGAATCAAATGCTAAGGTTTTGTATTTTTGGTGTTTACAACTTTTTGGGTTCTTGGGATTTGTCAAAGATTCAAGGCCTCTTTCTTTCTTTTGGCGATTCTCTCTCCCTAAAAACCAACCCCTTGAACGTGTGATGGAACAAACTATTTATAGATGGATTTGATGTGGTTTTTTGGGGGAAAAACAAATGAGTTTTAAACATTTTTGGCATACTGTCCCTTTGTGTTTTAATCACAGTTTTCGTAAGCCAAATTGGTGCAAGAAAAACGCAGGCGTGGACTGGATCAGCAGCACCTTGGAGTGTTGTGGCAGCTGGTTGCAGGACTGTGCCATAGCAGGGCAGCAAGTTACTTAAACGAGGTTTTGGTGATGTTCTGATTGCATAGGATCAGAAACGTAACCTCCAAACGTTGAAGGGGCATCTTCTGGCCAGAGCGTTTGAACATAACCTCCACATGCTGAAGAATTATGTTCTGAGTGAAGCACTATGTTTTAACCAAAGAGAAATGCTTCTGCATGTTCTAATTGAAGCTTTATGTTCTGGACCGTGTTTGCATCTTCTGACAGCATTTGCATAGGGGCTGGCCCAGAAGTTATGAAGTATCATATTCTCTAGACACTTAGAAAATTTTCTAAATGTTTAGAAAATTTGATTTTTTTTCTTTTCAAAGTAACTTCTGACTTCTGATTTTTGATGAACCAATTTTATGCTTTAATGAAATGTGATTCTTAGAACTTGATTTTGATTTAAAAGTCAAAGTTTGACTTTTTTCAATGCTTTTTACCATTTTGCCCTTATGGATGATTTCCTTAAAAAAATGATGATCCAAGACTTGGAACTTGATTGAGGCAAAACTAAAAGTCCAGGATAAATCTCTTGAGAAATGGGAGGGAAAATTTTGGGATACAACAGTTGCCCCTGTTTAATCTTCTTAAGCCTGAGGATGTAGATTGGCTGATCTGCCCTTCGTGATCTGAAGGCGGAAGATGATTGAACACTAGAGTGCCCAAAAATTTGCACTCGCATGAAGTAATACATAAAGGTAATGTCGGGAATGGGCTTACAGATGCCATTTGGAAGGTGATGAGAAATCATAGTAGATGGGCTTAAAAGATTCCATCCAAAAAAGATTGGTTGCATAAGAGATTCCTGGGTGGAAATTCATGTACCTTTTGCTGGGGAATGTTGATTTATGCATTGGGAAGTAAAGTCTAGGAGCTTTTGGTTGTCCATTATTTTACCGGGGAATTAACTCTTGATTTGAAGAGGTGAAAGTAGACTGTATACCTGGTCAAGGTCCAGGATGTACAGTAACTCGCTGGGAAATGTGAAATCGATCGTATTTGATCGGGTCCAGGCTTCACAATGTTGTAACCTGTTGTCTGGAGATAAGGGAGAAGGAAACTGGATAGTAGGATTACTTTGAAATGAAAGCCTGGGTAGTAGGGCTATGAGAAAGAACCTGGATAGTAGTGTTACTTCGAAATGAAATCCTAGATAGTAGGGCTGTGAGAAGGAACCTGGATAGTCGGGTTACTTCGAAATGAAAGCCTGGGTAGTAGGGCTGTGAGAAGGAACCTGGATAGTAGGGTTACTTCGAAATGAAAGCCTGGGTAGTAGGGCTGTGAGAAGGAACCTGGATAGTAGGGTTACTTCAAAATGAAAGCCTGGATAGTAGGGCTGTGAGAAGGAACCTGGATAGTAGGGTTACTTCGAAATGAAAGCCTGGGTAGTAGGGCTGTGAGAAGGAACCTGGATAGTAGGGTTACTTAGAAATGAAAGACTGGATAGTAAGGCTGTGAGAAGGAACCTGGATAGTATGGTTACTTCGGAATAAAAGCCTGGGGTAGTAGGGCTGTGAGGAGGAACCTGGATAGTAGGGTTACTTCTAAATGAAAGCCTGGGTATTAGGGCTGTGAGGAGGAACCTGGATAGTACGGTTACTTCAAAATGAAAGCCTGGGTAGTCGGGCTGTGAGAAGGAACCTAGATAGTAGGGTTACTTCGAAATGAAAGCCTGGGTAGTAGGGCTGCAAGAAGGAACCTGGATAGTAGGGTTACTTCGAAATGAAAGCCTGGGTAGTAGGGCTGTGAGAAGGAACCTGAATAGTAGGGTTACTTTGTTTGATCGTGTAGGTTAGTTGACCCGTTTGGTTTCGGGAACTAATGATTTTTCCTTGGTTTCCTGTAGTTATGACATATATAACTGCGGGTATTGTTGGTGATAACTGTCTTTCCTGAAAAGATAACAGGGTTAGTTATATGCAATGCATGAAATCCATTGTGAGATGATGTTCCCAAAATAAACGATATTATGCTGTATGTGACATGTATGCGCATGTCATGGTGTATGAGCATGGTAGTTGTGACATATCCGAGTCTGGGAAATAAAAATCCCTGACTGCTGCTAGGGAAAAGTAGAAATCCTGACTGTTGTAGAGAAACGTGGCTCTTGTACTTCCGCTGGGGATGATGAATGGAAGTGATTATGCTGGGGATATTCTCCTTATTTACGAATGTTCTATCGGGGAGAGACTCTGCTTGAGAATAACTCTACGGGGAACCACTTGAAAGGTGAATTTCCAATAGCTGAAGTAATGGGCTCTGTCGGGGGTTGAGCTTCTGTATCCAGAGAAATAAACTCTGCTTGGGGAATCAAAAATTTGTGATGATCCACTCGTGATTATAAAATCCGACTGGGGAACATAGGTGTCAGGTTTCTAGAGGATCCTGGCTAGGGAGATCACTTCCCGTTTTGAGAGAAATGTTACTGATACTTTGATTAATTCTTCTCCGTGGGGAGTATAGATGTTACAAGATCACATGTATTAATGATTGTGCTCCAAAGCTGTCTCTGCCCTGGTACCTGTTGGACATGCTAACTGTCAATTTTGATATTTCTGATCTTTTGTTCCTGTTTCTTAAGTTATGAGTAATTGTCTTTGGTTTCTTTATGCAAATATTTGTGATAGCAATCATATTCAAATGCATATGTCAAGAATAAATCATTTGACGTTCTTGCAAAAATAAAACAGAAAAAGGAAAATAAATAGTTTTGTAAAAATGTCTTGTATTAATTTTGAAGTTGGCCTATAACAGGCGCTTTTGTACAGGGAAGCTGACGCTCTAGTAAGAGAGTGTCTCCATAAAAATGAAGGGTATACAATTTTGTGTACAACAGAAAGAAAACAACTATGTGCAATAATCCCATTGGGTTTCAAATCCGCTATTGCCATTATGTCTTCGAGCGTCTCCTCACTTTGCTACTTGTCTGAAGCTGATTAGATTGAGGGATGCCATTTGAGCTTGACGGTTGATACTGAGGTCAGATCGCAGGGTGATGCAATGGGACATAGTGATACGCTTTTCATCCATAACTTTTGCCTGGACCGCCCTTTCGGGTTTTTAGCCCATCAGGATACCCTTTTTTGCCGAAGTCGCCTTTTCAGGTTTTCGACTTGCCGGGTGTACAGTTTTTTTTTAATTTTCATCCCTTATTTTTTCCCGAACCCTTTTGGTTTGCCGGGAAGCCCTTATTTTTGCCTAGGCCGGTCAGCCTAGCGGGTCTTTGATTATGTGTAGTATCTTTGCACTATGTCTGCATTGATAGGATGAGGAAGGTTGTCACCGTCCATGGTGGTCAGAATCATGGCTCCTCCTGAGAAAATGCTTTTGATTACAAACGAACCTTCATATGTAGGAGTCCATTTGCCCCTGGGATCACCTTGTGGAAAAATGATACGCTTGATTACCAAGTCACCGACCCGATATACCTGACGTTTGACCTTTTTATTAAAAGCTTTGATCACGCGTTTTTGGTATATCTGACCATGACAAATAACTGCCAACCTCTTCTCATCAATCAAGTTCAACTTGTCAAGTCGAGTCTGGATCCAATCTTCTTCGTTCAAACCAGCATCCTTCATGATCCTTAGAGAGGGGATCTGGACCTCAAAGGGTAAGACAACCTCCATGCCGTATACCAGAGAATAGGGTGCTGCCCTAGTTGATGTACGAGCTATGGTACGATACCCGTGGAGAGAGAATGGTAGCATCTCATGCCAGTCTTTATATGTGACTGTCATTTTCTGTATGATCTTCTTAATGTTTTTATTTGCAGCTTCGATAGCACCATTCATCTTTGGCTGGTAAGGAGAATAATTATGATGCTGGATCTTGAATTGATCACACAAGGCGGTGATTATAGTGTTGTTTAGATTCGTACCATTATTAGTGAGGATTCTCTTTGGGACACAGTACCGACAGATGAGGTTCTGTTTGATGAACCGGGCGACCACATTCTTAGTAACGGAAGCAAAGGAAGCTTCCTCAACCCACTTTGTAAAATAGTCGATGTCCACTAAGATGAAGCGGTGTCCATTGGAGGTTATTGGCTTGATTTCCCCAATCATATCGATTCCCCACATAGCAAAGGGCCAAGGAGCCGTCAAGATGTTCAGAGGAACCGGAGGTACGTGCACTTTATCAGCATAAATTTGACACTTATGGCAAGCCCGAGAGTGTTGATAGCAGTTTGCCTCCATGGTAGACCAATAATAGCCTGCCTGGAGGATCTTTTTTGCCATTGTATGTCCACTGGAATGGGTACCAAAAGTGCCTTGGTGTAACTCAACCATGATCCTTTCAGCCTCAACCTTGTCTATGCATCGAAGCAATACAGAGTCATGATTGTGTTTGTACAAAATATCATTATTGAGGAAGAACTTAGCCGAGAATCTTCTTAGGAACTTCTTGTCATTTACTGAAGCTCCTTCTGGGTATTCCTGAGACTCGAGATACCTTCTAACTTCATGGAACCAAGGTCGATCCACTACTTCTTCAGTACCGATCTCGTGACAGTAGACTGGTTCATCCATCCGCTCAATGGTGATTTGAGGAGCCTCGTTATCCCAATTAAGTTTAAACATAAATGACATTGTAGCTAGTGCGTCTGCTAGCTGATTTTCTTCTCGCGGGAAATGCTTGAAGGTAATCTCCTCAAAATGCGGCAACAATGTCAACACATGTTCTTTGTAAGGGATAAGGTTGGGGTGTTTGGTGTCCCATTCCCCTTTGACTTGATTGATGACCAAAGTTGAATCTCCAAATACATTCAAGGATTTGATCCCTAAGTCTATAGCAGCTTTGAGTCTGAAGATGCATGCTTCGTATTCTACCATGTTGTTTGTACAATTGAAGCAAAGTCTGGCAGTAAAGGGAGTATGACATCCCTCTGGAGATATAAGTACGGCACCGATACCATTTCCCAGTGCATTGGATGCTCCATCAAAAAATAGGGTCCATCGAGATCCTTGCTCAGGCTCGTCATATGGCCTGATTTCTTCACAATCGTCTAATGTCATGATGTCTTCATCCGAGAATTCGAACATCATGGACTGATAGTCTTCCACAGCTTGGTGAGCGAGGTGATCAGCCAATACATTACCTTTTATAGCTTTCTGGGTAGTATACTGTATGTCATATTCTGTCAGGATTATCTGCCATCTCGCTATTCTTCCAGAAAGAGAAGGCTTCTCAAAGATGTATTTTATCGGATCCATTTTAGATATCAACAGAGTAGTATGGGTCAACAAATATTGTCTCAGCCGGCGAGCAGCCCATTCCAGAGTGCAATAAGTTTTCTCGAGCAGTGAATATCTTGTTTCATAGTCGGTAAACTTTTTGCTCAGGTAATAAATAGCATGCTCTTTTTGGCCAGACTCGTCATGCTGGCCCAACACACACCCCCATTGAATTGTCTAATACTGTCAGGTACAATATCAAAGGTCTCCCTTCAACTGGAGGCAACATAATTGGTGGTTCTTGTAGGTATTCCTTGATTTTTTTGAAAGCGATATGGCATTCATCATTCCACTTTACCACTTGATCTTTCTTCAAAAGCTTGAAGATTGGCTCACAAGTGGCAGTCAGATGTGAAATGAACCTGGCGATATAATTCAGGCATCCCAAGAAACCTCTAACTTCCTTCTCTATGCGGGGAGCTGGCATTTCCTGTATAGCTTTTACCTTTGCAAGATCTACTTGAATACCTTTGTCGCTGACGATGAAACCTAGAAGCTTACCGGACCTTACCCCGAAAATGCACTTGTTCGGATTTAATATCAGTTTGATCAAGGTGCTCTTCCTCAGTCTGAGACCTGGCTATCATATCGTCGACATAAACCTCAATCTCGTGGTGAATCATGTCGTGGAACAAAGCGACCATGGCGTGCTGATAAGTTGCCCCGACATTCTTCAACCCAAAAGGCATCACCTTGTAGCAGAAAGTTCCCCACTGCGTAACGAAAGTTGTCTTTTACATGTCTTCGGGAGCCATCTTGATCTGGTTGTAGCCAGAGAAACCATCCATGAAGAAAAATATTTTGTGTTGTGCGGTGTTATCAACCAGAACGTCAATATGAGGAAGCGAAAAGTCATCCTTGGGGCTTGCCCTGTTCAGATCTCCGTAATCCACACACATCCGTACCTTACCGTCCTTCTTAGGCACCGGAACGAATTTAGAAACCCACTGCGGATAGGAAGTGACAGCTAAGAATCCCGCGTCGAACTGCTTCATAACTTCTGCCTTAATTTTCTCTGACATTTCAGGGCACATACGGCGGACCTTCTGTTTAATGGGCGGGAAGTCTTCCTTAGTCGGCAGGCGATGTACCACAATATCAGTGTCCAAACCAGGCATGTCTTCATAAGACCAGGAGAATATCTCAATGTAGTCGTGCAACATTTGTATCAACCTCTGTTTGACGCTAAGCTCCAGATTTGCACCTATTTTGACCTCTTTTCTGTCTATTTCTGTACTCAAGTTTATCGTCTCAACCGGCTCTTCATGAGGCTGTATAGCCCTCTCTATAGCAGTCTAGCAAGTTCCCCAGGTACCTCACAATCGTCCTCACCTTTGTCCTCGACTTGGTTGATTGGATTTTCAAAGTCATAAATGGAAATGGCAGAATTGTTGTCAATGGGATCCAGAGTGGATATGGATCTGCAGTTTGATATGTGAGTGTATGTAAGAGCATAGCTGTATTGATAAAGCAAAGACAAAAAGAAAAACGGAGAGTGCAAAAAATTTATATGCAAAGAAAGTCCAATGTTTCATTGATGATATATGAGATGACACATAATAACCCTCACAGATAGAGCCATCGTGCCTCGGGTAAGACATAAGGCTAAAAAGTTTAAATTGTTCATTACAAATTTAAAAAAACAAATAAGACAAATTACTGTGGAACATAAGAAACTGGTATGAAATCTATGGTCGTCCAATTACTCGGTCCACCGTTGGTAGTCGGGTAAATCCAACTGTCAAAATCAGAGTCTTCCTCACTCCCCTCAATAGCGTTGACCTCTTGATTGCTGATGCGTAGGGGAGGTCCTCTAACTCGAGCGCGTTGAACAACCCTCTGAGCTTCTAAAGTTAATCCCAAACCAAACTTGTCAGTCTTGTGAATAAACTCAGGAAGTTATCCCCAATTGGTATTCCTTCCTTCTTCAACTATTGCTCTTGCATCCTTGAGAGAAGCCATCTTCAAAGGAGATCTGGTATTGGTAGTGGTCTCGGTTGACGCCAAAATATGGGGGACCTCTTCAAAGTTTTGATAAGGAGTCTCTATAAATTCTCCGTCCATCTCCATGTAGCGGAAGGAATTTAGGTGGCTCACCATGTATTCTTCCTCACCCCGTACTATGACAATCTTTCCTTTTACCGGATACTTCAGCATTTGGTGAAGTGTGGAAGTAACATCCCCAGCTTCGTGGATCCAAGGACGACCCAACAAACAGGAGTATGATGGCCTGATATCCATCACATAGAAGGTGGACTCAAAAGTCTGAGAACCTATTTTGACAGGGATGTTTACTTCCCCATGCACCATTCTTTTTGACCCGTCAAAAGCCCTTACCACAATGTTACTAGGCTTTAGAGTCAATCCTTCACAATCTAGTCGGTCGAGAGCCTTCTTAGGTAGGGCATTTAGTGAAGACCCAGTGTCTACCAGCACATGAGCCATAGTGGTACCTCTGCATTCAATCGAGACATGCAGAGCATCATTATGCTTTCTTCCCTTCGGTGTCAAGTCGGCATCTGAGAAACCCAGCCCATTGTCGGCAGTCAGGCTAGCCACACAATCTTTGAATTGATCAGCTGAAGTCTATTGCGGCACATGTGCAGTTTTGAGGAATGCAATCAAAGCCTTCGCATGGGCCTCAGAGCACAACAACAAGGATAACATGGATATCTTTGAGGGGGTCTTCCCAACTGCTCGACCACATTGTAATCACTCTTTTTGATTATTTTCAAAGTTTTCTCTATCTCTTGCTTAGAGGCTTCCACAACAATCTTTCTAGGTGCCTCCATCTGGGCAGGCTCACCTATAACTTCTTTGCCGCGAGTCCCATATGACTTATCGGCAGGGGAGACAGCTGGAGTGAGAACAAGAATAGTAGTTGATATTCCATATGGGATGATAACAGGCTCGTTGACAGTCTTAAGGGAAATCTCAGGAGAGAAAACCCTTCTACTTCTAGTAATCTTGCTGGTCCCGACAATGTTACCGATATCAGGATCAACTTCTTCGGCCTTCAAGTTTTGTTTAACGCCATGATAGTAAATATCGGCGCCATAATATCAAGGAACGACTTTGTCCGAGGCATACAGGATAGGACCAGGACATGTGATTATTAGAAGAGCAAATCTCGTAGCGGGTGTAATCCTAACAGGTCTTCTCGAGGAGGCCTTCGAAGGACTGGCGGTGATGGTTATGATAGCAATGTCTTCAGATGGAATAGCGGGAACCAGAGCTTTCTCGAACAAAATTTCTTTACTGTCCATCAGGATTTGAAGACCCGACCTCAGCCAATGGCAACCAGAAGGTAGGAATGAACATATGTGGCAGCCTTCACCACAACCTAGAAATAAACCGACGAACACATTTTTTTTCTTAAGAGTCATAAGAGGAGTGGAAAGTTCGTCCACCAAGGTTACAAATGGATTAGTATCAATGGCATTAACTCCATGGTTGTGCTTAGGCATGGGAGCTGTTATGACATTGGGATTCTCCGGAGCGTCGAACTTAATCTCCTTAGCTTCAATCAGGTCTTGTACTTTATTTCTTAGAGTCCAACAATCATTTGTGTCATGACTAGGACTCCCAGAATGATAGGTGCACCTAGCGTTCAGATTGTAACGAGGAGAATAGGTATTAGGATTCTTGGGAGCCTCTTTTAAAGTTTCCAATTGGATCTCAACAAATAGGGTAGAACCTCTGTCAATGTCATATTGATTCGGGTGAATTGCCTTTGTGGTCTTTCCAACCTTTGCTGATTGTTACATTGCGGGGCGACCGTAGGCCTAGGTATTATTACAGCACTTACCGTTGGAAGGTATCCCGCTCTGCTCCGGTCTCTTGGGTCATAAATGGCACTGGCTTCCTTCCTACCAGTGAATGGTTTCTTCATTATGCTCGAAGATGCATCTTTTTGAATTTTTCCATTTTTTATACCGGCTTCGACCCGCTCACTAGTCATGATCAGTTCAGTAAATCCAGCTGAGGAACTTCTGATCAGGTGGTTGAAGAATGGACCTGATAAGGTGCCTAGGAACATATCCACTAATTCTCTGTCCGATAGAGGGGGCTGGACTCTTCCTGTGAGAACCCTCCATTTCTGAGCATAGGTTTTGACACCTTCACCTGTTCCCACAGACATGCCTTGCAATTGTGTCCGAGTTGGAGCTAAATCAGCATTATACTGATATTGTTTGTAGAAGGCGGCAGCCAAATCTTCCCAATTGCGAACATTTGTCCCTTCCAATTGATAAAACCAATCCAACTGTGTCCTTGACAAGCTCTCTTGGAAGAAATGCACCCACAGATTCTTATCAGTCGTGTGGGGTTGCATCTTTCTAACGTATGACCTTAAATGTAGCTTCGAGCAGGAGACACCGTCGTATTTGGCGAAAGTGGGGACCTTGAATTTCTGTGGGATGACAACCCCTGAGATAAGTCCTAATTCTTAAAAATCCAATTCGGGTACCCTCTGAATTTCCATAGCATTCAAACGATCTTCTAGCTGTTTATATTTATCATCAGCAGGAGGATATTGCTCCTCAGAGTAATCGGGTTCTTCCTCTTCCTCAGATGTTGGGTCGTTGTTCACTTCCTGAGTCTTATCTCCTTGATTATCTCCTTCACCCGATGATGTTGCAAAGTCCAAAGTCCGTCTGGCTTGACCTTTGAACCTTCTCCCCATGATCACAACACCGGTTGACTTCTTCACTTTCTTCTTCTTCTCTTTGGCCAGTAGAGTCTTCAACTCCTCTTGTCCTTTTGCCAGAGCTAAGAGCATCTGTTGAAACTTGGCGTTCTGCGCCTGAAGATCTTTCACAGTCTGTTCAACATCCATCTTACTGAAATAAATAGTTGAAGGGTAAGGAGACCTGTTATGAGAAACCTGTATGTTGTCATGATGAATGAAGATGCAATATGCAAATGATTTCAAGGAAATTTAGAGATTTAATTTTGTTCGAACCAAAAGAACACACGTTATATTAAATCCAAGTTTGAATACATTATTCCTCTTTGGGATTACAATGAAAGAAACAAAATATAACAAAAACTCCTAAGACAAGAAGGTTGACCGCATCCTCTTTGGAGCAATGTAGGAATTCAAGTTTTTCTATTCATGAAGCTGCTTGGTGAGCTCCAGAACCTTCTTCTCACTGGCGTAAAACTGGGCTTCAAAGGTGTCTCGCTCTTCCTTTAACTGAACCCAAGCTTTCTGCAAGTCTTCGAGAGAAATAGGCATGTCAGGATGAAGGACAGTGTACGAGACGTCTCCTTCAACAACAAGCTCTATGATAACAGGGCGGATGGAAGGGTAAGGCATTATGAAACTCTGAGCACGAGCTCTCACCCGCCTATGGTAAGGCTCGAGAGGGATAAAGTTTTTGTGTACCAAAGTCCTACTGTCCACCTTGTTCACCATTCCCCAAGCTCGTGTAAACTTTTGGCGATAACCTTGGTCTTCTTTGTCGTAGTCGAACACCAAACCTTGGATGAGCATATCACGAGGGCCGTCTCTTCAGGCGTATCCAAACTGTCGAAGAGCTAAGCAGGGGTTGTAGGTGATACCCCCCCTAATACCAAGCATAGGTACGTTAGGCAACTCCCCACAACGGTCAATGATAGAGGCATCTTCCAAGGATCTCGAACACCAACGGATATCAGAGTGGGTGAGAGACATCATCCTTTGAGACCAAGTCAGTCTTTGCTCGTTCTTCAATGCTGATTGAGGTAGGCGTGAAGTGAACCATTTTGCGATTAAGGGGATACAACACAAAAGGGTACACGACCAAGATGTCTTCATGGTGCGGGTATGAAGGCAATGCAAGATGTCTCCTAGTAAGTTAGGTATAGGATTGCGGGAGAGAAAGACTTTGATGGCGTTAACGTCTATGAATTGGTCTGAATTGGGGAACAAGACCAAGCCATAAATGAGAAGAGCCAGGATGTCTTCAAAAGCTTGGAAATCCATGTCGTCCCAGAATGAACGAGCCTTCTCCAATAGAAACTTGGCTAGGAAATCTTTGACCCCGCTTCTTGTCTCCCAATTGGCCATGATGTCGGCTTTCTTTAGATGCAAAGCTTCGGCGATGACCTCAGGTTTTGGAATCTCTTCTAGACCAGTGAACGGTATCTGATCAAGCACGGACACCCCTAAGAGTAAAGAGAACTCTTCTAGTGTAGGTACCAACTGATAGTCCGGGAAAGTGAAACAATGATGCACGGGATTAAATAATTGGAATAGTACCCACATCATCTCTTCTTGGAAACTAGATGTAGCCAAACTGAGGAGTCTACCATATTTCTTGGTGAAAGGATAATCCCCGGGAACTCTTGAGGCTAACTCTTGAAGTTGAGGGTGTGCTTTTACGAAGCTGATTCAGATGGTGTTTCTTCGGGAAGAATTCATGACCTACAAAACAACAACAAAGATAAACTTCTAAATCCTTGAAATGGTTAGTGAGCATGCTCATGATGCTTATGATGTTTATGATGTTATGTACAAGTATATACACACAAAGCAAACAAATCCCTATGTTTTAGGCTTGCATGAGGTTTTATAGGTAAGTACCCTCTTGAAGTTTAGTTGGCTCAAACCAGTCCTAGTAATAGTGATCGAGTTCTAAAGGATCTCAATATCAATGACCTTTCTCTTGGGCGTTGTCTCAGCACAATCAATCTTTTCTTGCGGCTGAGATATCCAAAAAGTATAGCCTCAATGAGTGTAGTATCGAGTATCAACCAATTTTTAGCTCTACACCGAAACCAGCTATCTCACTACGTCCTAATGTCCAAGTTTGTTCAATTAGGGTTCTAAAGTACGTTAGTGTTTCATGACGCCACTCAGCGGCCCAATATTCTCCTTGATTCACCACAAGGGATACAGGTACCCACAAATGCGTCACACTAACATAGCCATTGTTTCAACCATATCGGTCTACGCCGTACAGTTTCCACAATCTATTGCTATTTACCTAAAAAGGTGTCCCAGATCCGAGTGGAGGATCAAAGCAAGCCCAAACAGAGAACCAAATGTAAAGCATACAAATCAAACAATGAAAGCAAGTAAATGCGATCTAACCCTAAGGTAACCCCACTTTTAAGATCTTCCCCAGCAGAGTCTCCAGTTCTGTGATACGATGGGAGAACTGACTTGAGGTTTTGCGTTTGTGTTCGTAAATGTTGCGGTTTAGCAAGAGTCGCCACCGACTTTTCTTTTATCCAAAAAGGAAAGGTTAAAAAGCACAGGAAAGACCTTTAGAGATGTTTTCTTGGGTTCGGGGGGTAGATTATGAAAAGGGAAGGTGTTAGAACCCTTTTCATCCATGGTTTTCCATGGGCTCTTAGTTGCTTGCTAGATCACTTACTTTTGTTTGAATGTGCTTTTGGTTTTTGAATGTATTTTTAAAACGTCTTTGTAACGGTTCTCGTCTCTATAAGAACGCGTACAAAGTGTTTGTTTGGAAAATAGTTCAAAGATGAAAGTGTAAGTGTAAAATGTTTTGTTGTGAGCAAGCGAGTAACTGAGAGCGAACCTACCTACTCAAAAGGTCTTAAATGTGCTTTTTATCCTCCTTTAGATGTTGTTATCTTACCATTGTTTTGGTAAGAAGCCCCATCGTTGGATGTGAAGGGACGAGCGTTGGGTCATCGTATGATCATGATGGCAATGTTGTGAGATGACTTAGCACTTTTCTTTTAGGGACTAAGATCATTTTGAAAGGCAACTTTGATATCATCATCGAGGGACTATGATCTTGTATTTTTTATTTTTGTTTGTGCTAAGACATTCCACATGCATAACATGACCATTTTCATAAGGCAACAAGTGGAATCACCCTACGGGTGCTAGTGTGAAAGTGTATTTGATTGCATGCATAATTTTGGTCTTGAATTAAGGTTTTCTAACATTGGTTTTAGTCTTGCCATTCGCACCCTAATTACTAACAATATATGAAAGCAATAAAAGTGCAAAAACGTAAACTCCTACGCTATTACAATATTTTGGGGATGGGGGTACATATTTATGAATGGGGATTGCAAATTAAAATTCTAGGTTACGATTACAACCATATTGAAAATAGATAAGAATGTACAGGAAATGTAAAAATGCTTATTTATTTAGAAAATAAATAAGTTTGCTTAAGAAGATATTTTTGGTCTTTTGGTTTTTTTTAAGAAATAAAGCAAAGCATGGAAAAAAATGTTTTGTGGTGTTTGTTTATTAATGAAATAGAAAGTGATAGCAAAAGCTAGTGAGAAAAAGTAAAAATAGAATCAGCGTGAGATTCAAGGCCTCTTTCTTTCTTTTGACAATTCTCTCTCCCTAAAAACCAACCTCTTGAACGTGTGATGGAACAAACTATTTATAGATGGATTTGCTGTGGTTTTTTTTGGGGAAAAACAAATGAGTTTTAAACATTTTTGGCATATTGTCCCTTTGTTTTTTAATCACAGTTTTCGTAAGCCAAATTGGTGCAAGAAAAACGCAGGCGTGGACTGGATTAGCAGCACCTTGGAGTGTTGTGGCAATTGGTTGCAGGACTGTGCCATAGCAGGGCATCATGTTACTTAAACGAGGTTTTGGTGATGTTCTGATTGGAGAGGATCAGAAACGTGACCTCCAAACGCTGAAGGGGTATCTTTTGGCCAGAACGTTTGAACATAACCTTCATATGCTGAAGAATCATGTTCTGACTGAAGCACTATGTTCTGACCAAAGAGCAACGCTTCTGCATGTTCTGATTGAAGTGTTATGTTATGGACCGTGTTTGCATCTTCTGACAGCATTTGCATAGGGGATGGCCCAGAAGTTCTGAAGTATCATATTCTCTAGACACTTAGAAAATTTTCTAAATGTTTAGAAAATTTTATTTTTTTTCAAAGTAACTTCTGACTTCTGATTTTTGATGAACCGGTTTTATGCTTCAATGAAATGTGATTCTTAGAACTCAATTTTGATTTAAAAGTCAAAGTTTGACTTTTTTCAGTGCTTTTTACCATCTTTCCCTTATGGATGATTTCCTTAAAAAAATGATGATCCAAGACTTGGAACTTGATAGAGGCAAAACTGAGGGTCCAGGATGAATCTCTTGAGAAATGGGAGAGCAAATTTTGGGGTACAACAGCGATGGACCACAATATCAGTATCGACCCCTGACATGTCTTCGTATGACCAAGAAAAGATCTCAACATAATCATGCAACATCTGAATTAACATGTTCTTGACGTCGCTCTCTAAGTCGGTGTCTATCTTGACTTCTTTTTGATCTGTCTTGATACCCAAGTTTACAACTTCGACTAGTTCTTCATGTGGTTGGATAGCCTTTTCTTCTTGTATTAAGATTCTGGAAAGTTCTCCAGGTATTTCACAATCTTCCTCACCTTCTTCCTCGGCTTGGTAGATCGTAGTTTCAAAGGCATGAGTGGATGTAGAAGAATCAATATCGACGAGATCCAGAGTGGATGTGGATCTGTAATGTAGTGTGTGGGTGTGTGTAAGAAACACATAGCTATATTTGAAAGCAATAAAGTAATGAAAATACAGAGAGCGCAAAATTTGAATGCAAAAACGTCCAATGTTTTATTGGATGAGCATATGTGGATGAAAGATAACAACCCTAAAAAGTGGACCAATTTGCCTCGGATGAGGCACAAGGCTTAAAGTTATTGTTTTAAAATTACATATCCCAAAAACTTGAAAGCAATAAAACAAGAAATATAAATTACTCCTGACTAAAGGAGATTGGTTTAAAGTTTTCAGCCTTCAAGTTGTTGAGTCCACCGCCAGTAGTAGGGAATATACAGTTGTCCAAATCACAATCACTACCAGTGTCTTCTATAACATTGACTTCATTATTGTTGACGTGAAAAGGTGGTTTCCAAGCACGAGCATGACAAACCGCCTTTTGAGCCTCTGAGGTGAAACCCAAACCAAATTTGTTGGACTTGTAAGGAATGTCAAGAAGCTGGCCCCAAATAGTGCAACTACCTTCTTCTACCATAGCCCTAGCATCTTTCAGAGAAGCCATTATTGGTGGATCCTTGGTAATCTTAGGAGTAGCAGGAGTAGCTTTAGAAACGAAAATCGTCAGAGTAGCAGGAGCTGTTACCATCCATCTCAACATATTTGGAAGAATTCAAATGGCTCACCAAAGACTCTTCTTCTCCATAAACTGTAATGATTTTCCCTTTCACTGGATATTTCAATTTTTGATGTAAGGTAGAGGTAACAGCGCATGCCCCATGGATCCATGGGAGTCCAAGAAAACATGAATAGGTCGGACGAATATCCATTACATAGAAGGTGGGGTCGAAGACATGAGATCCCACCTTGATCGGAAGATCAACCTCTCAGTGTACCATTATCCTTGACCCATCAAAGGATCTTACTATAATATCACTGGGTTTCAGCACAACCCCTTCACAGTCTAGTCTATCTAGAGCACCTTTTGGTAATATATTTAGTGAGGAACCTGTATCCACCAACATATGCGCCAAGGAAGTGCCCCTACACTCAATAGATACGTGAAGGGCCTTGTTATGATTCTTTCTTGCCAGAGTTAAGTCAGCATCAGAAAATCCTAATCCATTATCAGTTGTTAGGCTTGCAACACAATTCTCAAATTGATCAACAGAGGTCTCTTGTTGTACATGAGCAGTCTTCAAAATTTTTAGCAAAGCCTGAGCATGGGCTTCAGAGCATAATAACAAGGTTAACATGGATATCTTGGAGGGCGTCTGCCCCAACTGTTCAACGATATTGTAGTCACTTTTGCGGATGATTTTCAGTATTTTATTCATCTCTTGTTTGGAGGAATCTTAAACATTAACATCTTTTGATGGTGCCTCCGTCTGGGTAGGCTCATTCATCTTCTCTTTGCCCCGAGTGTCAGCAGTTGACCCAGTAGCAGGGATACACACTAGTGTAGTGATAGTCTTTAGAGGGGAGATCTCAGGAGAGAAGACCCTTCCCGTTCTGGTAACCTTACTGTCCCGAAAATATTTTCAACATTGAGGTTAGTAACTTCAGTATCTTCATCTTTGGCAATCCATGATTCTTGCTTAACACCATGGTAATAAACTTCAGATCCATAATTCCAGGGAACAACCTTGTTAGAGGAATATGGGATTGGCCCCGGTGCAGTAATGATCAGGGGAACCACCCTAGGCTTGGCGGGAATATTTATAGGACCTTTAGAGGTGATCCTTAGAGGAGTATTGGAAACTATGATTATAGAAACATCTTTAAGTCTCATCTCTTGAGACATACTTTTATGCAAACTCTTCACGGACGGAGTTTTCTCAAATAGAATTTCACGGCTATTAATCAAATGTTGAATACTCTTCTTCAGCCATATATAACCATTAGTTTTGGATGTACAGTGGTAACAAATTTCAAGGCAACCTGGAAATATACTGCCTTGCAACAGATTCTTCTTAATGATTATCAAGGGAGTGGTCAACTCACTTATGGTGGAGACATAAGAAACATCGTCGATAGCATTAACACCTTTACTATGACTTGGCATAGGTGCAGTAATCACATTAGGGGTCTCGGGATGATCAAATTGAATCTCTTTTGCGTCAATCATATCCTGGATTTTGTTCTTCAGGGACCAACAGTTGTTGGTGTCGTTCCCAGGACTGTTAGAATGATAGGAACACTTCGCATTCAGGTTGTACTTAAGAGTGGAGGTGTTGGGATTCTGAGGAGGATCCGATAGTGTTATCAATTATGATTTTAACAGAGGTTGAAATTCCTGAGAGAATGGCATATTAATCTTGGTGAACTGCCTCCTCGGAGCGTCTGACCTATGCTGACTCCCCTATTGTTGTTGTTGAATAGGTGGAGGATTAGAAATCAACACCGCTCCCACAGACTGATGGTGATCATTCTTACTACGACCCTTCTAGCCATAAATAGCATTGGTTTCCTTCTTATTATTGAACTCCTTCTTTACATCATTAGAAGGGGCAGTCACTGGAATCTTCCTGCTCATTATATCGCTTTTAACTCGTTTCTCGGTCTGGATTAGCTCAGTAAAACCAGATGAAGAACTCCCAATTAGCAGATTAAAGAATGGACCTGTCAGAGTGCCCATGAACATATCAACTAACTCCGGGTCAGATAAAGGAGGTTGCACTCTTCTAACTAAGTCTCTCCACTTCTGGGCATATTCTTTGAAACCCTCGTTCGAGCCCATATACATGTTTTGTCAATGCACTCGCATCGGTGCAAGGTCAGCAATATATTAATACTAGTAAAAAGCAGCAGCCAAGTCTTGCCAAGTGTGAATATTGGTTCCTTCTAGCTGATAGAACCATTCTAATTGCGTCCCCGACAATCTTTCTTGAAAGAAATGCACCCATAATTTTCTATCAGCAATATGGGGTTGAATCTTCCGAACATAAGACCTCAAATGAAGCTTAGGACAAGACACGTCGTCATATTTGGAAAAGACGGGGGCCTTGAAATTGTGAGGGATAACAACCCCCGAGATAAGACCCAACTCTTCAAAATCCAACCCAAAAACTCTTTGGATCTCCATAGCATTGAGACGATCTTCCAGCTGCTTGTATTTGTTCTTAGCCGGAGGATATTGTTCATATGAATATTTCACTTCTTCTTCATCAGAACCCTGGTTGTCAATTTTCATACTTTTATCATCTTCCTCATCATCTTCTCCTTCAAACTCCAAAGCTCATTTGATCGGACCTTTGAGTCTCATACCCATGTTGAGGATGCCAACTGGTTTGTTGATTTTCTCTCCCCTCTCTTTAGTGATGAGGTCCTTCATCTCTTCCTTCCCCTTGGCTAGGTTCAGGAACAATTGCTGGAACTGGACGTTCTGAGCCTAAAGATCCTTAACTATTTGTTCAAGAACCATTCTTACTGCTGAAATAAACAACAAAAAGATAAGAAACCTGTCTTGAAACACCTATCATGTAGTGATATGCATGATATGTATATGCAATATCTTCAAGGTCCTTATGAGATTTAAACTTGTTAACCAAAAGGAAATAAAAACAATTTTTTTTATTAGTAAGTTTATGTGAAAACACAAGATTACAAAGGGATAAATTAAAAACTCCTAAAGTTTTAAGTTTATCATAGACACCTCTTCTTCATGTTGACATATACGTTAAGACTCTGCTCCTCGTGAAGTTGCTTCATGATCTCTAACACTTTCTTCTCACTTGCATAGAATTGAGACTCAAAGGTGTCCCGTTCTTCCTTAATTTGAATCCAGGACTTCTGCAATTCTTCAAGGCTAGTAGGCATGTCTGGATGAAGGATGGTGTGAGAAGCGTCTCCTTCGACAACATGATCCATAATTACTAGTAGGACAGCAGGATATGGCATCATAAAGTTTTGAGCACAAGCTCGTACCCATTTGAGATAGGGCTCCAGGGGGATGGAATTCTTCTGTTCTAAAGTCTTTCTATCAATCTTGTTCACCATGCCCCAAGCATGTCTAAACCTTTGACGATAACCTTGATGATCATTCTCGTAATCGAATGTAATACCCTGGATAAGCGTGTCATGAAAACCGTATCTTCGAGCATAACAAAATTGACGTAGAGCTAGAGAAGGGTTATAAGTAATACCTCCCCTAATGCGAAGGAGTGGAAGGTGCGAAATAAACCACCTGGATAGCGGAGGTATAAAACACATGAGAGTTCCTCACTTCTTCATAGTACGAGTGTGAAGAGAATGTAAAATATCTCCAAGCAAGGTAGGCACAGGATTACGAGAAAGAAATGTTTTGATGGCGTTCACATCTATGAGTTGGTCTGGATTAGGGAATAAAACCAATCCATAGATTAATAGAGCCAAGATCTCCTCGAAAGTCTGAAAACTCATAGCATCCAGAAACATTTGAGCCTTATCTATTAGAAATTTAGAAAAAAAGCCCTTGACTCCACTTCTTGTTTTCCAATTAGATACAATGTCAGACCGCTTCAGATGTAAGGTTGCTACAATATCTTCTGGTTTTGGAGCTTTCTATAAACCGGTGAAGGGTGTCTGATTAAGAACAGATACCCCCAGTTGTTTAGAGAACTCTTCCATTATGGGTACAAACTGGTAATATGGAAAGGTGAAACAGTGATGTGCAGGGTAAAAGAACTTGAATAGAACACTCATCATGTCTTCTTCAAAACCTGAGGTAAGCAGACTAAGTAGTCGACCATGCCTTTTGATGAATTGAGAACTTTCGAGAACCCTTGAGACTAACTCATTAAGTTGAGAAGGTACCCTTACAAAGTTGATCAGGATGATGTTTCTGCGAGCGGAGGCCATAACCTACAACAAAGAACAATGATAAATCCATTGGTCCTTGAAATGGTTAGTGAAAATGATATTGATGTCACGATGTTATCATGTCATGTTTGAAAAATTAACCAGACACAAACAAAATACACAAGGCCTTAAGTTTAAGCTTGCATGGAGTTTATAGGTAAATACCCTCTTTAGTTTTAGTTGGCTCAACCTGTCCTAAAAGAAGTAATCAGGTTATAGGAGTCTCAATATCACTGATCTTTCTCTCAGGAATTGTTTCAGTATAGCATCTTATTCACGACCAAAATATCCCGAGAGTATGATATAAATGAGTGTAGTATCGAGTATAAACCAACTTCGTTATGCACCAAAGCCGACCATCTCACTACTTTCTAATGACTAAGTTGTTTCAACTAAGGTTCTAAGGTCAGTTAATGCTTATGACACCATGCGGCAACCCAACATTCTCCTTGACTGACTCAAGGGACACCAGCACCAACCAATGTGTCTCACTAACGTAGCCATCACTTCAACCATATCGGTCTATGCTATACAGTTTCCACGATCTATTGCTACTTACCTAAAATTCCCCCAGATGCGAGTATAGGATCTTTAGAAAAATAAACCTGAGCAAAACCCCAAAATGTAAAGCATACAAATCAAGCAAGTAAACCATTTTAAATGTGATCTAACTCTAAGGTAACCGCACTTTTAGTTCTCCCCAACAGAGTCACCAGTTCTGTAACACGGTGGGAGAACTGACTTTTAGTTTTGCGTTTTATCGCAAATGTTACTGATAGAAAGAGTCGCCACCGACTTTTATTTTATCCAATGATAAAAGGGTGAAAAGAACAGGAAAGACCTTTGATAGATTTTGAGTTCGGGGGGTAAGTTATGAAAATGGAATGTGTTAACACCCTTTTCATCCGTAGTTATCTACGGGCTCTTAATTTCTTAGCTCACTTTTATTTACTTTGTGTGTGCTTTGAAAATATTTTGAAAATTCCTAAGTGTGGAAAACTTTGTAATGATTCTCGTATCGTTGAGAACGCATACAAAGTGTTTGTTTTGAAAATATTTTATAAAAGAAGTGTTTTGTGTAAAAAATGTTTTTGTTTGTGAGCAAGCGACTACGAGATATCTACCTACTCAAAATTCTTTCGTGTTATTTTCCTCTTCCTTTATATAGTGTTATCCGTTTGAGGGACAGGCGTGGGTCATCGTACAGTCATAAAGGCAACTCGTAGGGCGCTTTAGCAATTTGTCGTAAGGGACTAAGATCATTTACCGAAGGCAACATCAAAGGGTCATCAAGGGACTACGATCTTTTTAACCGAGGGTCTTTGCTAAAGCATCCCACATTCGAGGGACATGACTATTTTTCGAAGGCAATAAGTGGAGTCACCCTAGAGGTGCGTGTGTAAATAATGTTTTGATTCAGTTATTTTATCTCGTATTTAAGGTTATCTAGTGTTTCATTTTAGATCTTACCATACAAGCCCAATTACTATACAATAATAAGTAAAATCAGTAAAAACAGAAAAGAAAGATCCTACACTATTATAATGTTTCAGGAAAGGTGATACAAAACCACAAAAATTGGGGGAAAGAAAGAAAGCGGTAAAAATAACCTAATTAACTATTAAAACCATTAGCAGATACATTATTGTAAAAGCTAATGCGAAAGTAAAGGAACGCGTGAATATTGTAAAAGTAAAGAGACATGGAGAAATGTCTTCTTTTTGTGATCGTTTTTTATTAAAAAAATTGATGAATAACGTAACCTAATTGATTTTAGTTTAGAAAAAGAAATTGATTATTTGAAAAAAATATTTAATGATAAAATCCCTAAAGAAACAAAGTTAATTATTTCAATTAATTTAAATTTAAAAAAGTTAATTTAATAAATTTAGTTTAAAAAAAGTCAAGTTAATTTGATTTTAATTAATTTAGAAAAAAGAGTTAATTATGTTAACAAAAAAAGAAATTGAAACAAAATAAAATAAAATAAAAGTGATGGGCCTGCAGAAGTAAATATGCGGGCGTGTGAGAAATATGAATCACTAAGCCCAAACCAGTAGCCCATGCACTTGTGATGATCTAGCCTGGCTGGTTCCAAGGGACTCACAATGCTTGCTTCTACTGCTGGGGCGACCTTACATCCGCTAACATAAATCAAACCATAAGAATAAATATGAAGTGTGATGCTAATGGCTGGAGAGGCGCCAAAGCCCTAGCTCCGGTCGTCTTCTCCGCCAACCTGTAAGATACAAAACCTACGAATTCAACATATTAGTGATCAAAAATATCCTAGTACTCCTAATTTGACCCTCCTGAATTTGAATATGTACATAGTTTTGGCTATAGGTCCTTGTATCATGAGTTTCGAACCAAATGAAACCAATCAAAGCAACTATGGTATATCATGGTTTTGGTTGCATGGGATCACAATATTGATCCAAACATGTTCAATCATGTCTCATAAACTTGTTAGTAGCATCAATTCAGTTTAAAACAAGACAAAATTAAAGATACCAATTTGAAAAAAAATGTAAATCGGTTATGCCATGATATACAGTTTCATGTGCTTAGGATCATGGTAACTGATCCAAACCTACCCTTCAGTATTCCTAGGAGTAATTGGAGTGAAGATTTTGCAGTGAGAAGGCTTGTAACGAGAGTTTTGAAACTCGAGGGTTTTTTAGAAAACTTTGGATAATTTTTGCAATTTTAAGGAAAGGATCCTTCTTTTGCTACATCTGATTTTGTATTCATATATAGAGGTAGGATTAGGGTAAACAAATATGGCATAAAACAATGCAATCATGGCCAAGATTAGACAAGAATCAAACATGTTTCCAAGCTTGATTTTTGAGATATTTCTTGCTATTTTTGAACTCACATGGTTTTGCATGGTTGTCATGAGTTGTCTCGGGCCTCCAACTGATCCAAAAACCAATCATGTGCCTTGGCCCAATGATTTTATATTTTATTTGATTTATTTGCATTTAAATGAATAAACATTCAAATAACAGAAATAAAAATCATAAAAAATATGTGAATGGATTTAGAGATCCTTTAACACATTGTAAAGATGTTTGAACATCAAAATTTAGGCCCAATAGCTCAAAATCACAAGTGTGCTTAATTTGGAATTCATGCATTCTACCAAAATTTCCCAACTTGTAATGGTCATAACTATCTCAATTTTTAACTCTTTAAGGTAATCTATGACTTTTTGGAAATCTCAAGATGTCCTATACAATTTCTCTTTTGATCATTTATTCATTTGGAGAAATTATCTTGATGTAAGTTGCCTTGACAAAAAATGTCTTTTTGTTGACTTTTGAAATGACCTATAATGTATTTGCTCATATCTCTCGAACGAAGCACTTTTTGGATTTGAGCATAGAGATACAAAGTTGTATAGAATTGAATTTCCTTTAAAATATGCTTTGGTTAAGGAAAATTTGATGAAGCATGTGAAAGTTATGTGTGATACGGTGGCAGAACCGACTGTTAATATTGGTTTGCGTTTTTTGTTTGCAAATTTCACGGTAAGCAAGAGTCGCCACCGACTTTTATTTTATCCAATCAGGAAAAGGAAAAAGAACATAAAAAACCTTTTTCGAGATGTTTCTAAGTACAGGGGGTAGATTATATAAAGGGAAGGTGTTAGCACCCTTTCTATCCGTGGTTTTCCACGGGCTCTTAGGTACTTGCTCATTTTGAAAACTGCTTGTGTGTGCTTGTTTTGAAATTTTTTGTTTTACTTCGTATTAACCCTTGTTTCTGTCCTCAAGAGTGTTACGAAGTTGTTTTTGAAAACTTTGTTTGTAAAGTTTTTGGTGTGAAAAAGTTTTTGTTTGTTTGAGCAAGTACCTAGGAACTAATCTACCTACTCGAAAAAGGTCTGTTCATTTTCCTTTTAGACAATGCTATCCCATTATTGAGAAATAGGTAGCATATTCGTTGGATTTTTTTAGGGACATTCGAAGGGACAAATACGATCACAAAAGCAATGTTAGGAAATGTTAGTAATCATCCTAAAGCCTTAAAGATCTTTTTTCGAGGCAACATCCGAATGGGTCATTTTAGATCTTTCGGGGCTAGAAGACAACCATTAACAAATCCTATACTTCATGATCTTTTACCGAAGGCAACCGGAGTGGAGTAAACCCTATGAGTGAGCATGTGCAATTGTAATTTTCAGTTAATTTATCTTGGCACATTTAGGGTTTTCTACCGTTTTAATTTTCAGTTTGTCTTTCCATACAATCCTATTAAGATACATCTAAGCAGTTTATAGTTTGCGGAAATTAAAGCGAGAAAGTTAAAGTCCTAGCTATTACATGGCTTTTGTAGAAACATGATTATTTTGACTGAAAATAAAGATGAGGAATTTAAACCCTAATTACTATTGCAAACTCAGAGAAGTTACAATAATAATAAAAAGAATTAAAGGCACACGCGGCGAATTAAATGCGAGAATAAATTAAGAAACCTAAAAAATATAATTGAAAAAAGATTTAGGTTACTTTTGAGAAAAGATTAAGTTATGTACAAATTAACCCTAATTTCTAATTGTTTTAAATTATGAAAGAAAAGGAATCAAATGGCCCTAAATTAAATTAATCTAATTAATTAAGGAAATAAAATATTTTATGAAAAAATGATTTTAATGTTTTTTGTGATTTTTTGATTTAATAAAAAATGATTTTTTGGGTTATTTTGTAAAAAAGAAAATAATAAATAAATAATTAAGATAAAAGAAATAAAATAGAAAAATAAAGAGATGGGCCTGTATTGCTGAAAAGGGGGGGTGTGATTTTGAAAATTCAAAGGCCCAAATTCCTTGGCCCACCTGCCTTGCGTTGGATCCAGTGGGGGCTATGCTTGAAGGTGTACCATGGAGACGTATCCTGAGGCGCTGGATTGGTGATGGTGATGATCCAATGGCTGGATGGCTGGAGTGTATGGTGAGTGTCTAGCTGTGTAAAGCATGGAACCTGCGTGTAAATATTAAGAAAATAGAGAAAATGCTGGGACCTGGGATCGAACCCAGGTCCTCCTACTCACATATACGCGCGCTTAACCAACTGGGCTACATGTCTTAGTTGTTAATATGATGAAAACAAATGATAATATATAAAACACAAGTGGATTAATGTATAAAAAAAACGTGCGCCAGCTATTTGAATGGCCCAATGATGACTGAACACATCATCATCTTCTTCCTCATCCATCATGTTAGGTACAAAACCTTTACCTACGAACATTTTGCCATAGCTATAGACCTGTGAATTTCAAAAATCATCAAAACCCATGATAAATGAAATGTGAATACATGAATCCATTCACCTTGAACCCACGAGCATCATGATACCCTTTTCATTGGCCAATTTAACCTGTATAGAGAAACCCTAAAATGGAAAAGCAAACCCTAGCAATGGAAATTATGAGTACAAGCACTGAAACATCAATTAAACCATTCAAACACGTTGCAAATATGTCAATGAACACAAATATATCATTAGAACATGTTTATGATGCAAGAATCATTGTAATCGAATTTGAAAAAGAAAGCAACCCGTATGAGTGTTATGTGACGATTCTGGGCTTGTGGAAGCGTGAAACTGATCGTGTTAGCTTCAGAGAGGCTCCAAGAAATGTTTGGGAGTGTTGAAATGATTTGAATTTCCCTCTAAGCTTGAAACCGATCCACACATTTTTTCCAAAATTTTGAGTTTTGTTCTCAGCTTTCACGACCTGCAATCCTTGTTCTTGTTCAGTATATATAGTATGATGAATTAGGGCAACAAAAATGGTTTGAATCTTTGTAAATCATGGCAATTTGATTTGATTTCTTTGCTATATGATATCTTTCCAAAACAAGTATAATCATGCTAATTTGCTCCAATTTTTCCTTGATCTGATTTGATATGATTTGGCTAGCTTGATTAGATTGTGATTCATACAAAAATCAGACCAAATTCAACCTTTTATATTTTTTTTGCAATTTATTTGATTTTATCTAACTTTTAATAAATAAAAATCAAAATAAAATAAATAAATAAGCAAATAAAGTGTGGATGCTGATATGGGTCGTGGACCATGTGAAAAACAAGACACGATCATGAAATGCTAGGCCCATTTGACAAAAAAATGCACTTTTGAGCATTTTTGACTTTTGGCAATTTTGCAAAAATGGCCAACTTTGATAAGGCATATCTCCTCCAATTTTAAACCTAGAGAGGTGTTCTTGGACTTTTTAGAAATCTTAGGATGTCCCCTAAACAAACCTTTTGGTTTCATCTCAATTGGGTCTTCCATGTTCATGTAAGAAGCTTTCATCTAAAAGGTGTTTTTGTTGACTTTTCAAAAGGACCTATAATGTAGAAATTCATATCTTTTGATGAGTGGATATTTTGAACTTGTGGTCTGAAGATGAGTTGTAGGTAATTGAATCCTATTCAAAATGAGCCTTGTATGGAAAATTTCTGATAAAGTATGAAGAAGTTATGCTTGGTCAATGTTTGGTTGACTTTTCCTAAGAAACCCTAATTTAGCAACTTTTGGGTTTTGATGAATGTGGGGGCATTCCTAGAGGAATCATGATCAAACCTTGATCAAATGATGGATATATCTTCAAAATGTTAATGTTGACCAAAAACTTTGAAGTTTGACTGTATGTGGGTCACAATTGACTTTTGACCTAGTATAGTTGATTTTCAGGCATCTGGGCAATTGACTGAGCAAACTTCTTGTGCAAGGCATGAAACCTGACATGGATGATCTTGAGAACATATTGGGACCATGGAAAGAATTTGGGACCTTTGGACTTCAACCATCTTGATGAGGATTGAAACCCTAGTTTGAAGCTTGTTGCCTTAAGAGGAGGATTTATCTGGTCAATCCTTAGTCATCCGTGAGCAATTAAGGATATCAATGGGCATGTGATGAGTTAAATGAGAGGGCATATTTTGGGGTACAACAGGTGCCCATGTTCAATCTTCTTAAACCTGAGTATGTAGATTGACTGTCTGTCTTTCGTAATCTGAAGGTGGAAGATGATTGAACACTAGAGTGCCTAGAAATTTTCACTCGTCTGAGATGATGCTGGACTGTGTAGATAGTATTGGGAATGGGCTTACAGATTCCATTTGGATTAGATGACAGAAGGTCACCAGAGATGGGCTTAAAGATTCCATCCAGAAGATATGATGGAGAATCTTCGGAGATGGTCTTAAAGATGCCATCTAGAGGATGTTGATTTCCCGAGATATTCCTTTGATGAGAATTCATGTTCCTGTCGTTAAGGAGGAATATGCTGAGGAGTGTTGGTCTTTGTCTTAGGAGAAATAAAATTGTAGGAACTTCAGTTGTCCGTTACTCTACTGGGGAATCATCTCTTAGTCAAGGAGATGAAAATGAACTTCTATCTCGTCGTGCTCCAGGCCTTACAGTGATTTGCTGAGGATAATAAGACTGACTGCTATCTGATCGTGTTCCAGGTTTTACAGTGACTTACTGGGGAGATGAGATTAAACTTGCCATCTGGTCGTGCTCCAGGCTTTGCAATCTCAAAAACTGTTATCTGGTCGTGCTCCATGCTTCCGAAGGAATTAAGTGGTTATTCGGTCGCATCCGGGTTTCAACTTGAATTTAAGGCATACTAACATCTGGTCATTTCCAGGCTTCAGTAGTAATTGGCCGAGTTAACTGTTATCTGGTCGAATTCCAAGCTTCGCAGTACCTCATATTATTATCTGGTCGTGCTCCAGGTTTCAGTGTCTCTTGCCGCTATCTGGTCGTGCTCCAGACTTCACAGTGTCTTATACCGTTATCTGGTCGTGCTCCAGGATTCAGTAATTTGGGGAAATTAAGTTGTTATCTGGTTGATTTTCGGGCTTCATAGCTTGAATTTTGAGATATACCACTATTTGTTCAATTCCAGGTTTCATAGTATTTTGGAGAAATTAAGATATTATCTGGTCGATTTCTGAGCTTCATAGCTTGAGTTTGAGATATACCACTATCTGGTCGATTCTAGGCTTCATAGTATTTTGTACTGTTATCCGGTCGTGTCCCAGGCTTCAGTAATTTGGAGAAATTATGATATTATCCGGTCGATTTCCCGGCTTCATAGCTTTTTTAACTGGAATAGAAATCTTAGTATCGATTTGACTGAACAAGGGAAAGGTCTCGAGCTGTCTTCAACCGGGAAAGAAATCTTAGCATCAATTTCACTGAACCGAGGGAAGGTCTCAGATTGACTTTGACTGGCATTGAAATCAGGAGAATCTTAGCGACGATTCGGCTGACCCAGACGAAAGTCTTAGAACATCTTCAACTAGAATAGAAACCTTAGTGTCGGTTTGACTGAACCAGAGAAAATCTTGAAAAGTGTTGGAATATCTTCAACTGGAATAGAAACCTTGGTGTCGGTTTAACTGAACTAGAGAGAACTTGATTGCATCTTTCCTTGAAAGGTAAAGAGTTAGTCGTATGTAATGTCATGATATATGAAACGTATTGAGTAATAATGTTCTCAAAGTAAATGAGATTGTGCTGTATAATATGTATGCACATGCCATGATGTATGGATATGCAATGCTATTATGATATTCTCTAGCTGGGGAAAATAAATCCTGAACGGCTGCTGGAGAGTATAAGGAGTTGAGTTCTTCATTTCCGCTGGGGTTAGTGACCGAAGATGATTAGCTGGAGATTTACATCCATTCAGCTTGAGAACATTCTGCCGGAGGAGACCCTGTCTGAGAATAATCCTGCGGGGGAATGACTCTGTGGGGAAGAGTGATACTCTGTTGATAGGATCTGGTGATTTGGAGAAATAAACTCAGTTGGGGGTGAACTTCCATTCCTGGAGAGAAGAGCTCTGTTGGAGATTGAGCTTCCACTGTCAGAGAAATAAACTCTGCTCGGGAGATGGCTTTATAAACTGCTCATGGTTATAAAACTCGGTTGGGGAATGCAGCTATCAGCTTTCTGAAGGAACCTACTGGGGAAAGAATTCATGCTTAGGGATACAGAGGTCGGACCTTGGTTGTCTCGGCTCTGTGGGGAATATAGGTATCACTAGTTTATATGTGATAGTGACTTTGCTTCCAACTGTCTCTGCCCGTTGTACCATTATGGACGGGGTAACTGTCGGTATTTAGGTTTTGTACCAGTTTCTTTGAGTTCTTAATAACTGTATTTCTGTTTTATATGCAGATATTTATGAACAGTAATCATATTTAAATGCATATGTCAAGAATAAAACATTGGACGTTTTTTTTGTAAAACAAAACAGAAAACGAAAAAAAAAAACACAGAGTTTTGTACTCAAAAGACGCTTTGTATTGATTTGAAATTTGCCTATAACATGCATTTTTTACAAGGAGGGTGACGCTCTAGTAAGAGAACGCCGCCGTAAAAATGGAAATTATTACAGAAATTGTGTACAAAAAGAAAACAGCTATGTGTAATGATCCCATTGGGTTTCAATTCTGCTATTGCCCCTATGTCTTTGAGCATCTCATCAATTTGCTGCTTGTCCGAAGATGAATGGATTGATCGGTATTGTTTGAGCTTGATATCTGATTACTGAGGTCTAATCCCAAGGTGATCCAATGGGATACAGTGATACGCTTTAATCCCTAATTTTTGCCTGGACCGCCTTTTCGTGTTTTCAGTCCACCGGGATACCCTTTTTTGCCCAAGTCGCCCTTTCGTGTTTTCGACTTGCCGAGTGTATCGATTTTTTCATTTTTATCCCTAATTTTTTCCAGAACCCTTTTGGTTCACCGGGATGCCCTTATTTTTGCCTAGGTATGTCAACCTAGTGGGTCTTTATTATGCGTAGTATCTTTTCACTATGTCCGCATTGACAGGGTGTGGAAGGTCGTCACTATCCATGGTAGTTAGAATCATGGCTCCACCCGAAAATATGTTCTTAATTACAAATGGTCCCTCATAGGTGGGAGTCCATTTTCCCCTGGGATCACCTTGCGGCAGTATGATACGCTTGATTACCAGATCCCCTACTTGATACACTTATTGTCTAACTTTCTTGTTGAAGGCCTTGATCATTCATTTCTGATACATTTGACCATGGCAAACAGCAGTAAGTCTTTTCTCGTTGATTAAGTTCAATTGATCAAGTCGAGTCTGGATCCAATCGTCTTTTCTCAAACCTGCATCCTTCATAATCCGTAGAGAAGGGACCTGGACCTCCATGGGTATGACAACCTTCATGCCATATACCAGAGAATAGGATGTTTCCACTATCGACCTACGTGCTGAAGTACGGTACCCGTGAAGAGCAAACAGTAACATCTTGTGCCAGTCTTTGTATGTCACTGTCATCTTCTGTATGATCTTTTTAATATTCTTATTAGCAGCTTCAACATCCCCATTCATCTTCAGCCGGTAAGGAGAAGAGTTGTGATGCTGAATCTTGAACTGTTTACAGAGTTCATTGATCATCGAGTTGTTGAGATTAGTACCATTATCCATGATGATTCTCTCAGGGATACCATAACGACCAACCAAGTTATGCTTGATGAACCGTGTCACCACATTCTTGGTAACCGTAGCAAATGAGGCATCCCTAACCCACTTCGTGAAATAATCAATGGCCACTAGGATGAAGCGATGCCCGTTGGACGCGGTAGGTCTGATATCGCCGATCATGTCAATGCCCCACATTACAAAGGGCTAGGGAGATGTCAAGACATTCAAGGGAACTGGAGGTACACGCACCTTATCAGCATAGATTTGGAACTTGTGACAGGTTCAAGAATGCTGATAACAGTCGGCTTCCATAGTGGACGGTAGTATCCTTCCCGTAGGATCTTCTTTGTCATGGTATCTCCACTGGAATGAGCGCCAAAGGTACCTTCGTGTAGGTTGCCATGATCCTCTCTGCTTCGCTCTTGTCTACACACCGCAGTAAGGTAGAGTCATGATTGCGCTTATTAAAGGTCTTCCTTCAGTCGGAGGCATCAAAATAGGAGTTTCTTGGAGGTATTGCTTGATTCTGTCAAAGGAGACCTGGCATTCATCATTCCACTTTACCACTTGATCTTTCTTCAGAAGCTTGAAGATTGGCTCACAAGTAGCAGTCAGATGTGAAATGAATCGGGCAATGTAATTTAGGCATCCTAAGAAACCTCTAACTTCCTTCTCAGTACGGGGAGCCGACATCTCTTGTATGGCCTTCACCTTTGCAGGATCTACTTGAATACCTTTGTCACTAACGATGAATCCCAGAAGCTTACCAGACCTTACCCCGAAGGTGCACTTGTTCAGATTTAACCTCAGTTTGTATGTCTTCAACCTATCAAACAACTTTTGTAGATGATCAAGATGTTATTCCTCAGTTTGAGACCTGGCTATCATGTCATCGACGTAAACCTCTATCTCATGGTGAATCATGTCATGGAACAGAGCTACCATAGCTCGATGTCTTCTCCATGTCTTCAGGTGCCATCTTGATCTCATTGTAGCCAGAGAAACCGTCCATGAAGGAAAAGACTTTGTGTTGTGCGGTGTTTTCAACCAGAACATCGATGTGGGGAAGCGGGAAGTAATCCTTGGGGATTGCCCTATTCAAGTCTCTGTAATCCACACACATTCGTACTTTACCATCTTTCTTAGGTACTGGAACCACATTAGCAACCCCCTGCGGATATGAGGTGATAGCTAAGAACCCTGCGTTGAACTGCTTCATAACCTATGCTTTAATCTTCTCTGAAATCTCAGGGCCCATAGGACGAACCTTTTGCTTTACCGGAGGGTAGTCTTATTTAGTCGGAAGACGATGAACCACTATATCCGTGTCTAGTCCCGGCATGTCTTCATATGACTAGGCAAAGATTTCAACATACTCATGCAACATCTGTACCAACCACTGTTTGACACTAAGATCTAGATTTGCACCTATCTTAACCTCTTTTCTGTCTTCCTCCATACCCAAGTTCACTGTCTCAACCGGCTCTTCATGAGGTTGTATGGCCCTTTCTTCCTGCTGTAATAGTCTAGCAAGTTCTTCGGGTACCTCACAATCTTCCTCACCTTCGTCCTCGGCTTGGTTGATCGGATTTTCAAAGTCATAATGAGCAGTAGCAGAACTATTATCAATGGGATCCAGAGTGGATATGGATCTGCATTTGGATACGTGAGTGTGTGTAAGAGCATAGCTGTATAGACAGAACAAAAGAAAAGAAAGACAGAGAGCGCAAAATTTGTATGCAAACGTCCAATGCTTTATTGATGTCATATGAAAATTAAACATGATAACCCTCACAAATATAACCATTGTGCCCCGGGTAAGACACATGGCTATAGAGTTTATATTGTTTTTAAATTACATATCCGAAAAATCAGAAAGACAATTACTCCTGAACAAAAGTAATCGGTACAAAGTCCATAGTTATCCATTTACTAAGTCCGTCGTTGGTAGTCGGGAAGATCCAGCTGTCAATGTCAGAATCACCATCACTGTTTTCAAGCGCATTGACCCCAGGATTGCTGATGCGTAGGGGAGGTCCTCCAGCCCGAGCACAACGAACAACCCTTTGAGCACCTGTAGTGAATCCCAAACCAGATTTATCAGACTTGTAATGAATAACCGAGAGCTGACCCCAAATGGTAGACCCACCTTCTTTAACCACTGCTCGTGCATCCTTGAGAGAAGCCATCCTCGAGGGAGATTTGGTTACCTTTGGAGGACTGTCGGTAGTTTCTGCTGTAGCCATAATCTGAGGTACCTCTTCAAAGTTATGGCAAGGAGTCTCGATGAACTCGCAATCCATTTCCACGTACCTGAAGGAGTTCAAGTGATTGATCATATACTCCTCTTCACCATGCACAGTGACAATCTTTCCTCTTACTGGGTACTTCAAAATTTTGTGGAGGGTAGAAGTAACAGCCCTAGCCCCATGTATCCAAGGGCGTCCCAACAAGCAAGAATATGATGGTTTGATATCCATTACATAGAAAGTGGAGTCGAAGGTCTGGGAACCGACTTTGATAGGGACATCCACTTCCCCGTGCACCATCCTCTTCGAACCATCGAAATCCCTCACTACTATATTTCTAGGCTTCAAGGTCAAGCCTTCGCAGTCCAATCTGTCCAGAGCTTTTTTAGGTAGCACATTCAACAAGGTGCCAGTATCTACCAAAACATGGGCCAGAGTCGTGCCCCTGCATTCAACGTAAAAATGTAGAGCATCATTGTGTTTCCTCCCTTTAGGGTCAGGTCAGCATCAGAAAAACTGAAACCATTATCGGCAGTCAGACTAGTCACACAATCTTCAAACTGATCAGTAGATGTCTCTTGTGGTACGTGAGCCGTCTTCAAAAACTTAACCAAAGCCCTGGCATGGGCCTAGGAACACATCAACAAAGCCAACATAGAAATTTTGGATGGGGTCTGCCCCATTTGCTCGACCACGTTGTAGTCGCTCTTCTTTATTATCTTCAAAATTTCTTCCATTTATTTTTTGGAAGCTTCTGGTATGGTTACTGAATTGGCCTTTTTCAGAACAGGCTCAATCAGTATGTCTTTGCCTCGATTCTCGGTCGACTCGGTGATGGGAGGGTCAACAGGAGTGATTATTGGAATTGCAGTAGTAGTCTTGGGTGCAACCACAACAAGAATGATCACAGGCCCGATAACAGTCTTCGGGGGAGAAATTTTAGGGGAGAACACTCTTCCACTTCTTGTTATTTTACTGGTTCCAGCAATATTGACGATGTCAGAATCAACATTTTCAGCAATCTTGTCTTGAATGGCTAGCATGTCCTGCTTTACGTCGTGGTAATAGACGTCGACCCCATAGTTCCAAGGAACAACTTTATCTGAGGAGTATGGGATTGGCCCTGGCATGGTTATGATCAACGGAGTCACCTTCGGAACTGATGTAATCCTGACGGGTCTCTTAGCGGAGGCCCTGGGAGGATTGGCGGAAATGGTTATGATAGCAACGTCTTCACAGGAGATAGTTGGAACAGGAGTCTTCTCAAACATAATCTCTTTGTCATCCATCAGGCGCTGAACACCCGCCTTTAACAAAGGGCAACCAGTCGGTAGAAATGAACAAAGTTGGAAACCTTAATCACATCCCGGAAATAAACTGGCCTTCAACAAATTCCCCTTGATAGTCATGAGTGGGGTCACCAATTATTCCACAGAGGTCACAAACACACCTTCTTCGACGACATTAACACCCCGACCATGTTTCGGCATAGGAGCATTGATAATGTTGGGAGTCTCCGGGGAACCAAATTCAATCTCCTTAGCATTAATCAGATCCTGTACTTTGTTCTTCAAAGCCCAGCAGTCATTGGTATCATGACCTGGACTTTCTGAATGGTAAGCACAACGAGCATTCGGTTTATACTAGGGAGAGGTGGTGTTCGTATTCTTCAGAGCTTCCCTCAGAGTAACCATATTGGACTTCAGCAACTGAGGTAAAACCTGAGACAGTGTTACGTTAATCTGAATGAACTGTCTAGCTGGTCTTTCTGCTGTTGGCTGATTGTTTCTTTGCTGAGCAGGTGCAGGTTTGGGAATCATAACAGCCCATACCGTCGAGTGGAGCTCGGTTTGATTCTGATTCTTTTGGTTATAGACGGTACTTACTTACTTTTTACCTGCAAACGACTTCCTTGCAGCACTAGAAGAGGCATCCTTCTGAATTTTCCCACTTCGGATTCCATCTTCCACCCTTTCTCCTGTTAAGATCAGTTCAGTAAAACCCGTCGATGAACTTCCAATCAGATGGTTGAAGAATGGCCCAGTAAAAGTTCCCAGCAACATATCCATGAGCTCCCTGTCAGCCAGGGGAGGTTGAACTCTTCCAGCCAAATATTTCCACTTCTGAGCATAATCCTTGAAACCCTCGTTCAAACCCATAGACAAATTTTAGAGTTGTGTACGGGTGGGAGCGAGGTCTGCATTATACTGATATTGCTTATAAAATGCAGCAGCAAGGTCTTCCCAGTTACGAACATTGGCTCTTTCCAGCTGATAGAACCAATCTAGTTGTGTTCCAGACAGACTATCTTGGAAGAAGTGAACCCATAAGTCTTTGTCAGAAGTATGAGGCTGTATCTTCCTCACATAGGAACGAAGATGCATTTTAGGACAAGATACCCCATCATACTTATAAAATACCAGTGCCTTGAATTTGGGGGGGATGACAACCCCGGAGACCAGACACAACTCTTCAAAATCCATCCCAGGAACCTTCTGGATTTCCATAGCACTCAGAAGCTCTTATAACTGCTTATACCTTTTATCAGCCGGAGGGTACTGCTCCTCATTATAATATGTTTCATTGTCAGAAACCTTAGGACTAGGGTCCTCTTCTCTGGCTTCACCCTATTGATTCTCTCCCTCTTTTGATGAAGAAGTTAAATTAACAACCCGTCTTGGCGGCCCTCTGAACCTTCTGCTCATATGTGCCACACTGACTGTCCTCTTGGTCTTCTTAGTGTTCTTCTTAACAATCAGAGCCTTCAGCTCCTCCTGTCCTTTGGCCAGAGCCACAATCATTTGTTGGAACTGCGTGTTTTGAGTATGAAGATCTTTCACAATTTGTTCAAGAGCCATTGCTGAAATAAACAGCGGAGGAGATGAGAAACTTGTTATGAATCTTGTTATGCAATGATATGTATGATATGTATGCAATGTTTTCAAGGGTTCTTAAAGGCTCAAATTTTCTTAAACAAAATGGAACAAACGCGAATTGTATTAGTAAACATGAATTGTTACAAAGAATGTATTTTGAGAGTACAATTAAGCAAAATAAAACAAAAAGAAGACTAGGTTTCCCATGGGCGCATCCACTTTGGCGCGATGTAGGCGTTGATATTCCTCTCTCCATGAAGTAGCCTAGTGAGTTCCAAGACCTTCTTCTCGCTTGCGTAGAATTAGGCTTCAAACGTATCCCACTCCTCTTTAAGCTGAACCCAAAACTTTTGTAACTCTTCGTGATCAGTTGGCATGTCTGGATGAAGAAAAAGATGAGGAGTGTCTCCCTCGGCAACTGGTTCCATAATCATAGGTCAGATAGCGGGATAAGGCATCATAAGAGTTTGAGCGTGGGCTCGTACCCATCTGAGATAAGGCTCGAGAGGTATGGAATTCTTATGCCCAAGCGTCTTACTGTCAACCCTATGTACCATACTCCAAGCTTGTATGAACCTTTTGCGATAACCCTGAACATCATTCTCATAGTTGAAGGCGATTCCTTGAATAAATGCATCATGAGGACTATCCCTTCTCGCATAACCAAACTGTCGTAAAGCTAAGCAAGGGTTATAAGTGATTCCTCTCCTAATGCCTAAGAGAGGGACATTAGGGAATTCACCACAACGATCGATGATAGTAACATCTTACGAGAACCGTGAACACCAATGAATGTCTGAATGCGTAAGGGACATCAGTCGATGAGACCATATTTTGCCCTGTTCATTCTTCAAATTAGATATGGGTAGCTGAGAAATAAACAACCTATCCAATAGAGAAGTGAAACACTTGAGGGTCCCCCTTATTTTTAGAGTGCGATCATGCAGAGAGTGTAGAATATCCCCGAGTAATGTAGGTACTGGATTCCGAGACAGAAAAACCTGTATTGTGCTCACATCTACGAGTTGATCCGCATTAGGGAACAGCACCATCCCGTAGACAAGGAGAGTAAAAACCTCTTTAAAAGCTTGTAGATCCAGGGTATCCCAAAAATAGTAATCCTTCTCGAACATAAATTTAACCGGAATTCCTTGAACACTCCCTCTTGTTTCCCAATTTGTCACTATGTCAGCCCGTTGTAAGGATATAGCTTTAGCAATTTCTTCAGGTTTGGGATGTCTTTCTGTACCGCTGAAAGGTAGCTAATCAAGAATGGGTATCCCTAATAACTGAAAAAATTACTCCATAGTAGGCACTAACTGGTAATCCGGGAATGTGAAACAGTGATGCAGAGGATCGAAGAACTGAAACAACACTTTCAACATTTCTTCATCAGGTTTTGTAGTGACCAAGTTGAGAAACCGACCATGATTTTCAGTGAAAGGAGAGCTTTCGGGAATCCTTACTGCCAAGTCCCTTAATTGGGGATATACTTTCACTAGGTTAATCTGAATAGTGTTCCTGCAGGCGGATGCCATATCCTACAAAACAGAGCAAAGATGAGCCCTAGAAACCCTTGAAACAATTAGTATGATATGTTATGGTATGATGTTTATAATGTCATGATAAATCACAGGTATAGAAAACACAGACAAATCACACCAAGCCCTTAGGTTTAAGGCCTGCTTGAGTTTTAAGGTCATACCCTCTTGAAGCTGGATTGGTTCAACCTGTCCTATAAATAGTAACCGGGTTCTAAGGGATCTCAAATTTAATTATCTTCTCCTCAAGCCTTGTTCAATCGATGATTGACTCGTAATCAAACAAAACTCAGAAGTCAAACCTCAATGAGTGTAGCATCGAGTATCTGCCGACCTTGGGCATACATCAAAGCCGGCCATCTCTCTACGTCCTACTGGCCAAGTTGTGCAATTAAAGGTTCTAAGGTCAGTTGATGCTTTATGACACCACGCGGAGGCCTTGTACATCTCCCTGGTTGACTCAAGGGTTACGGGTACCAACCAAAGTGCCACATCAACGTAGCTACTGCTTCAACCGTGTCAGTATACCCCAACATAACTCCCTCATAGTTTATTGCTACTTACCTAAAAGGTGTTTCCCGATCCGGGTGTAGGATCAAATAACCCAAACAGTTCCCATAAATATAAAGCAAGCAAGACAATCAAGAGAAAGAAATTAAATATGACCTAGATCCTAAGGTTTACCCCACTTTATATTCTCATCCCCAACAGAGTCTCCAGTTCTGTGATACGGTGGCAGAACCGACTGTTAATACTGGTTTGCATTTTTTGTTCGCAAATGTCGCGGTAAGCAAGAGTCGCCACCGACTTTTATTTTATCCAATCAGGAAAAGTAAAAAGAACAGAAAAAACCTTTTTCGAGATGTTTTTGAGTACAGGGGGTAGATTATAGAAGGGAAGGTGTTAGCACCATTTCTATCCGTGGTTTTCCACGGGCTCTTAGGTACTTGCTCATTTTGAAAACTTCTTGTGTGTGCTTGTTTTGAAAAGTTTTGTTTTACTTTGTATTAACCCTTGTTTATGTCCTCAAGAGTGTTACGAAGTTGTTTTTGAAAACTTTGTTTGGAAAGTGTTTGGTGTGAAAAAGTTTTTGTTTGTTTGAGCAAGTACCTAGGAACTAATCTACCTACTCGAAAAAGGTATGTTCGTTTTCCTTTTAAACAATGCTATCCCATTATTGAGAAATAGGTAGCATCTTCGTTGGAGTTTTTTAGGGACATTCGAAGGGACAAATACGATCACAAAAGAAATGTTAGGAAATGTTAGTAATCATCCTAAATCCTTAAAGATCTTTTTCTGAGACAACATCCGAATGGGTCATTTTAGATCTTTCGGGGCTAGAGGACAACCACTAACAAACCCTATACTTCATGATCGTTTACCGATGGCAACCGGAGTGGAGTAAACCCTAGGAGTGAGCATGTGCGAGTGTAATTTTCAGTTAATTTATCATTTCACATTTAGGGTTTTCTACCGTTTTAATTTTCAGTTTGTCTTTCCATACAATCTTATTAACATACATCTACGCAGTTTATAGTTTGCGGAAATTAAAGCGAGAAAGTTAAAGTCCTAGCTATTACAGGGCTTTTGCAGATACATAATTATTTTGACTGAAAATAAAGATGCGGAATTGAAACCCTAATTACTATTACAAACTCGGAGCAATTACAATAATAATAAAAAGAATTAAAGGCGTGCGCGACAGATTAAATGTGAGAATAAATTAGGAAATCTAAAAAATCTAATTGAAAAAAGATTTAGGTTATTTTTGAGAAAAGATTAAGTTATGTACAAATTAACCCTAATTTCTAATTGTTTTAAATTATGAAAGAAAAGGAATCAAATGTCCCTAAATTAAATTAATCTAATTAATTAAGAAAATAAAATATTTTATGAAAAAATGATTTTAATGTTTTTTGTGATTTTTTGATTTAATAAAAAATGATTTTTTGGGTTATTTAGTAAAAAAGAAAATAATTAATAAATAATTAAGATAAAAGAAATAAAATAGAAATAAAACCTGAAAAGAAAATTCAAAGGCCCAAATTCCCTGCCCCACCTGCCTTGCGCTGGATCCAATGGGGGCTATGCTGGAAGGTGTACCATGGAGACGCATCCTGAGGCGCTGGATTGGTGATGGTGATGATCCAATGGCTGGATGGCTGGAGTGTATGGTGAGCGTATGGCTGTGTAAAGCATGGAACCTGCGTGTAAATATTAATAAAATAGAGAAAATGCTGGGACCTGGGATCGAACCCAAGTCTTCCCACTCACATATATGCGCGCTTAACCAACTAAGCTACATGTCTTAGTTGTTAACATGATGAAAACAAATGATAATATATAAAAAAAGTGGATTAATGAATAAAAAAAACGTGCGCCAGCTATTTGAATGGCCCAATGATGACAAAACACATCATCACCTTCATCCTCATCCGTCGTGTTAGGTACAAAACCTTTACCTACAGACAGTTTGCCATAACTATAGACCTGTGAATTTCAAAAATCATCAAAACGCATGATAAATGAAATGTGAATACATGAATCCATTCGCCTTGAACCCATGAGCATCATGATACCCTTTTCATTGGCCAATTTAACCTGTATAGAGAAACCCTAAAACGGAAAAGCAAACCCTAGCAATGGCAATTATGAGTACAGGCACTGAAACATCAATTAAACTATTCAAACACGTTGCAAATATGTCAATGAACACAAATATATCATTAGAGCATGTTTATGATGCAAGAATCATTATAATCGAATTTGAAAAAGAAAGCAAACCGTAAGAGTGTTATGTGACGATTCTTGGCTTGTGGAAGCGTGAAACTGATCGTGTTAGCTTCAGAGAGGCTCCAGGAAACGATTGTGAGTGTTGAAATGCTTTGAATTTCCCTCTAAGCTTGAAACCAATCCACACCTTTTTGCCAAAATTTTGAGTTTTGTTCTCAGCTTTCACGACCTGCAATCCTTGTTCTTGCGCATTGTTCTTGTTCAGTATATATAGTGTGATGAATTAGGGCAACGAAAATGGTTTGAATCTTTGTAAATTATGGCAATTTGATTTGATTTCTTTGCTATATGATATCTTTCCAAAACAAGTATAATCATGCCAATTTGCTCCAATTATCCCTTGATCTGATTTGATATGATTTGGCCTGCTTGATTAGATTGTGATTCCTACAAAAATCAGATTAAATTCAACCTTTTATATTTTTTTGCAATTTATTTGATTTAATCTATCTTTTAATAAATAAAAATCAAAATAAAATAAATAAATAAGCAAATATAGTGTGGATGCTGATATGGGTCGTGGACCATGTCACAAACAAGATACAATCATAAAATGCTAGGCCCATTTGACAAAAAATGCACTTTTGAGCATATTTGACTTTTGGCAATTTTGCAAAAATGGCCAACTTTGACAAGGCATATCTCCTCTAATTTTAACCCTAGAGAGGTGTTATTTGACATTTTAGAAAGCTTAGGATGTCCCCTAAACAACCCTTTTGGTTTCATCTCAATTGGGTATTCCATGTTCATGTAAGAAGTTTTGACCCAAAAGATGTTTTTGTTGACTTTTTAAAAGGACCTATAATGTAGAAATTCATATCTTTTGATGAGTGCATATTTTGAACTTGTGGGATGAAGATGAGTTGTATGGAATTGAATCCTATTAAAAATGAGCCTGGTATGGAAAATTTCTAATAAAGTATGAAGAAGTTATGCCTGGTCAAAGTTTGGTTGACTTTTCCTGAGAAACCTTAATTTAGCAACTTTTGGGTTTTGATGAATTTGGGGGCATTCCTTGAGGAATCATGATCAACCCTTGATAAAATGATGGATATCTCTTCAAAATGTTGATGTTGACCAAAAATCTTGAAGTTTCACTGTATATGGGCCACAATTGACTTTTGACCTAGTATAGTTGATTTTCAGGCATCTGGGCAATTGACTGAGAAAACTTCTTGTGCAAGGCATGAAACTTGACATGGATGATCTTGGGAACATATTGGGACCATGGAAAGAATTTGGGACCTTTGGACTTTAACCATATTGATGAGGAGTGAAACCCTAGTTTGAAGCTTGTTGCCTTAGGAGGAGGATTTATCTGGTCAATCCTTAGTCATCCTTGAGCAATTGAGGACCTCAATGGGCATGTGTTTAATGAAATGAGAGGGGAAATTTTGGGGTACAATATTATGCTTGGTCAAAGTTCAGTTGACTTCTTCTAAGGAAACCCTAATTTGGCAACTTTGGACTTTTGATGATTTGAGGGATTTCCTTGAGGAATCATGATCAACCCTTGATCAAATTATTAATATCACTTCAAAATGTTGATGTTGACAAAAAATCTTGAAGTTTGACTACATGTTGACCACAATTGACTTTTTACCCTATATAGTTGATTTTCCATCATCTGAGCAATTGACTGAGCAAACCTGTAATGCAAGACTTGAAACTTGACATGAACATTGTTGAAGACTTATAGAGAACCATGGAAACCACTTCAGACCTTTGAAACCCAAATTTCCTTGAAAAACACAAAACCCTAGTTGTGGACCTATTGCTTAGGAGGAGAATTTGTCTGATAAACTCTTGAGCATCCTTGAGCATTTGAGAACCCTAAAAGAATGTCTTGAAGAAATTGGGAAGGCAAATTTTGGGGTACAACACCTTAGAATCGGCATGTTATCCATGTGGAGGCAACATTAAAATAAAAAGGGTGAGTAATCACATTCGTCACAAAAGATATACAGAATAGACATAGTAGTTCAATCAACATTATCATACAATCCATATATCATATATGATCATATGTCACATATTATACTTACATTTTCGTATCATCATAAGGCATCATAAAAGATTCATTTAATTCATAACCATGATATAGACATCATTAAGTCACAACATTATTATAGCACCGTTTATTTAATAATAATTCATCACAACTTCATCTATAACACCACAACATATACAACAACATTTAATTAACAATCATGCAATGTCACATAAGATGTAATGTAACAACATATACTCATGCATATTTTACCAATCTTTATGAGTACTTGACTCATCACCCTTCAAATATTCCAACCATGGGATCGATTGTTAGAATAAGATTTGGATTGTGTAATTAATCGCTGTATTTTGATGATAATAATACCTATATTTTATATGTGAACAATTTTGTTCTAATAGTTTCTTGAGTGTGCAGATTAGAAGTTCTAATTGATTTAAGACATCATTCTAGATACAATCAAGATATAGACTCATTCTAGAACATCATTCAGATACAATCGGGATATAAGATTCATTCTGACAGTCCCTAGCACAAGTGCTAGATACAGTCAGACACAAACTCATTCTAGTATACTTCTCAGATACAGTCGGTCATAGACTCATTCTGATACTCCTATCAACAGTTAGTTTAGATGGCATCTATAAGCCCATCTCCGACGATATTTTGTCACCTCTCTGAATGGCATCTAGCCCATTTAAGAAATAAAATCAACCAACAGTGTTACCTTCTTCACATGTGAGTGCAAATTTTTGGGTACTCAAGTGTTCAATCGTCTTCCACCTTCAAATCACGAATGGCAGGCACACCAATATAACTCTCCAGGTTTAAGAAGATTGAACAGAGGCAATTGTTGTACCCCAAAATTTTCCATCCCATTTTTCAAGACAAATTGATTCAAGATACCTCCTCATGCTCCTAGGGTTCTCAATTTCTCAAGCCTACTCAAGGATTGATCAGACAAACCCTTCTCCTAAGTAGTTGACCTACAACTAGGGTTTTGCTTCTCTTAAGGAAAATTGGAATTATAATGCCTCAAGTGGATTTAATGGTTTCTTATATGTCTGAAATAATCCCCATGCCAAATTCCAAGCCTTGCAGCACAAGTTTGCTCAGTCAATTAGTCAGATGATTGAAAATCAACTCTATTTGGCAAAAAGTCAATTATGGTCAACATACAGTCAAAACTCAATATTTTTGGTCAACATCAATATTTTGAAGTCATATTCATAATTTTATCAAGGGATGATCATGATTCATCAAGAATACATAAGATTCATTAAAAGTCAAAAGTTACTAAATTATGGTTTTCTTAAGGAGAAGTCAACTGAACTTTGACCAGGCCTAACTTTTAGATACTTAATTATATTTTTCTTAACCAAATCTCATTTTGAAGGAAATTAAATTCTCTACAAATTTGTCTCTCTGAGCTCAAGTCCAAAAAATGCTTCATTTGAGAGATATGGATCAAAACATTATAGGTCATTTTAAAAGTCAACAAAAAGACACTTTTTATCAAAGAAATTTAAATCAAGATAAATTCTTAAAACGGAAAATGACCAACATAGAGATTGTAGGGAACATCTCGAGGTTTCTAAAAAGTCATGGATCACCTTCATATGACAAAAATTGTGAGAGTTATGATTTGTGCAAGTTGGGAAATTTTTGAGAAAATGCATGAAATCCAATTCGAGCAAACTTGAATTGTTGGGCTAATAGGATTATCTTTTAAGGTCCAAACGTGTTATTAACCTCATAAGGTACTTCTAAGTCCGTTCATGCACCATGTTAATTTTTATTTCATTTATTTTGATTTTTATTCATTTAAATTCAAAATTAAATCAAATAAATATTTAGTGGAGGTATAAAGCATAAAAGGCTTTTTATTCAAATATTTTGGAGGTCCAAGATTACATTGCAAAATGTGTGGAGCTTATTTGAAAAATAAATCTTCATGTTTTGTCTTATTCCAATCTTATATTCAAACAAAATCAAAGATTGTTTTACAAGAGGTCCAAGCCCATGTGTTGACCTAATATTTTCTCTTATAAATACTCTTCACATTCAGACAAGAGGGCACACGAAAAAAGGCTACAAGAACACTCCACCCAAATCCCAAATTTTGTTTAAAATAGGGAAAACTTGAAACCCAATTTCCAGCCATCTTCAAAGAAAACCAACCATCCAAATCAATTCCAGGAACATTATAGAGTAAGTCCTGACCGTTCTGGATGATCAAAGAGGCTTGAAACGGGGTTTTCATATTTTTGTCAATTTCGTATTTTGATTTTCACAATGCTTTGATTTATATCTCTCAAATGAATCCCATGATGCCAGAATCGTGCATCACCATGTTTGAACCAATTTGCAATATTTTGTTTGTATCTCATTATGCATGACGATTTAGCCAAAACTAAGGCCACCAATGGATTCACAAGGGTCAATTTAGGGGGTAGGGTTCCTTTTGATCACTAGAATGCTCTATTTTACAGGTTGACAAAATCGTCTCACTGGAGAAGACGACCGGATCTAGCACTTCGGCGCCTCTCTGGTCCACTTTTATAATATAATTATTTGTTTCTATTTGGTAACCGAGTGAAATATCCACCCCAGTGGAAAAAACGCGCATGCTAAGGCTTTGGTGACACTAAGGGAGTGGGTTCTGTCCCTGCCTTTTGCAATCTTTTTTTTGTTATTTTCTAATTTATGCAGGTTTCACATATTTTGTTCAGTACCTGTTTCCTAACACCAATGAGCGCCTGACTCAGTGGCAAGCAAGGCATTGAGACAGATAGGAGGGCGTGGGTTTAACACCAACCCCATGCAATTTTAATCTTTCTATGTTTTTAACCTAATTTCTTCCTTGATTTTCCTAACCCTATTTTTTGGTTAACCTGATTTCTTTTTTTAATCAATTTAATCTAACCTTTTACTAATTAATTAGGTTTAGGTTTTTAATTAAAATTTAATTTTATTGTTTTAATTAATTAATTAATTAATTAACCCTTTTTTAATCTTAAAATTAATTAGAATTTTAGGTTTTAATTAATTATCAACTTCAATTATTTTCACAAAAACCACAAAAACATTCAAACTTCTTTTTCTATTTTCTTACTTCTTTTTCCTCCTTTATTTATATCCATAGATCAAGTGTATAGGGTTGCAACTATCAGTTGTAATAGCTTAGATTTACTTTTTCCACATTTATTTCCTATTATGTAATTGCTCACGGGATGTAATAGCGTAAGTTTATTTTCCGCATTTTTCTTATTATGTACCTCTCCCAAAGCCATGTAATAACTTAGGTTTAAATTCCCGCACTTTACCTTCTGTACATATTTAATTGCTAATAAATAGAGTTTGTATGGCAAGACTAAAATCAATCGACAGAAAACCTTAATCTCAAGATAAATATAACTGAACTGAACACACTTTTTACACTCACACCTATAAGGTATCCTCTCTTGTTACCTTACGAAATATGGTCATGTTCCTCAAAAGTAGGGATACTTTAGCAAAAGACCCTCGAATAAAGATCATAGTCCCTCGATGACCCTTCGATGTTGCCTACAAAAAATGATCTAGTCCCTCCGATACAACTGCTAAAGTATCCTTACATGTTGCCTTTGATGACCATACGATGAATCTTTGCCTGTCCCTTCATATCCAATAGATAGGGCTATCTACCAACTAATGGTATGGATAAAATTATCTCTAGAGGAGAAGGAAAAGAAAAACGAAAGACTTTGGTGGGTAGGAACTCTTAATTGCTTGCTGTTGTACCCCAAAATTTGACCTCTTATTTCTCAAAGGATCATCCTGGACCCTCAGGTTTTGCTTCTATCAAGGTTCAAGTCTTGGATTATAATTTTCCAAGAAAGTCATTCACAAGAGCAAAATGGTCAATTACACACTGAAAAGTCAAACTTTAACTTTTGGATCAAAATCAGGTTTCAAGAATCATATTTCATCAAGGCATGTTAAAGCATGAGTTTTGTTTCATCAAGGAAATCAAAAGTCAAGATTATGTTGAAAAAGTCAAAATTCTAAATACTTAGAAATTTTTCTAAGTGTTTAAGAAATATGATAAATTCAGAACTTCTGGCCAGATTTTCACCATGATGCAAGTTGATTCTGGAAGAACTTCTAACACAAGAGTTGTAGATATCAATGAGATCTAAAACATTGTAGAATATAACTTATTCTAGAAATGCTGGGATTTCAAGTTATACATCTTCAAAGGCACGTCATTAAAACTGAAACATTCAGTAAATTTTGGACCTTTCCAAAACAGGACTTAGTTAGAACTTCTGGATCAATTTTAATGTAGATCCAGTCAGAATTTACAAGAGTAATTCAAAGAGGGTTTACAAAGCGTGTTATAAGCTTTCTGGAAAGTCCGAGAACTCACTCAGAACATGCTGAAGCAAAGAGAGTCAAAGATCAGAGGTTGGATGTTTATTCTAAGATATGCTGATGCTGAACTTTTGACCCAGAATTAAGCTATGATGCATAATCTCATATTGCAGGATTTCTGGTTTGATAAATCTCATCATCATTTAATGCTCACAAGAACTTTTGAGTTTTTATCCAAAGGATTTCCCCACGTGTGGCATAGAAGTACATTGTTGTCCTTGAAAAAGAAAACTTTTGTATAAGAGTATATTGGGCCCATGCTTTGCTTTTGCTTCTGAGGGTACTTTTCCTTAATTCATGCTTACAAATTCAGCTTAGACACGACTAAAAGTTTCTAACCACCATACTTTTTAACTTGCTTCAAGAATAAGTTAGCGCCCTAGCATGATGGTTGTACCCTTGACCTCTCCAAGCTACTAAACCTTTGCCTATAAATTGAAATCCATTTTTAAACTGTAAGGGGGTCGAATTTTTGAAAGGAAAAAGCCTTGAAACCTTGCTAAAAATTCCAGGAATCCGAAACTGCAAAACCAAATATAAAACTTGCTAGTTTTTTATTCTTGCATTCAAACGCCAATTTCCTTCAAGTGTTTCATGACCAAATCATCCATATAGTTTCTGATATACATTTAGAAGTTGTCCTAACTTCTCTTTTCAGACTGTAACACATTCTCCATCAGCCTCCACCTCCAAAAGTCAGAACTTTGCTTCTTGGCTGTCCCGGAATTTTCCAACCATTCATAGCCCAAGTTAAAGGTTGTTCCAGCCTGCTGAGCACGTGAGGAAGCTGATCAGAACATTACAAGCAATCAGAACCAGGCTCTAGTTCATGGAACCTTTTCTAGCTGCAAGGTGAACTTCTGCTGACTCTCATCATATCACTTAGGCATTGTTAGACTTGGATGTTCAAAAATACAATGTAGACATCCTGATTCTAATTCTATACATATTCATAGATTTCATGTATTTTTTCCTAAGTAGAGGGAACTTCAGTTTAGAACTTCTTGAGGAAATTAGGATTCAGAATTAGAATTAGCAAAATTCATGCTTTCTTCTGATTTATAGTTATGACATCTTATATTTCTGAAACATGATGAAACCTGCCATAACTGCTATGGGCGCCTTTTCTGTTTTTGTTGAGAAATGACTAAGTTGCAGATGTTCTGATTAGCATGTAGAAAGGGATGAAGTTCACCATCAGAGTTTACTTGGTGATACTTGTTTATGCTTTTGCTTATAATACCTGATGTATAACCACCCCAGTGGTAGAAAGCGTGCGCATAAGACATTAGTGCTAAGTGTCCTGGGCTCTAGCCCCATAAACATCTGTTGTACCCCAACGTTACAAATTCTCATTCATGGCTTTCAAACGCATAATCAAGGTCATTTAAACCTTTGTCTTCCTGTCCCCTCTACCCCTTCTATATAAAGAGATCACAAGTGTTGCAAAAAAGGAGGAGAACAAAAAAACACCCAGAAAAAATAGAGAAAAGAAACAGGGAGAACTTGGAGATACGCTGCCAAAGGTCATCAGCACTTCCAGGAAGCCATACCCAATCCTTGCACAAGCCATTCCACACTCAGAACCACAGATCAAATCACCTCTATTTGGTAAAAGAAAAATCTAATCTCAAACTCATTCGATCTCTTTGATTGCATATTCACGTTATTATTGTTGTTTATGAATGATTTAATGTGATACATATAAGCTACAATGTAAAGATGGGATTGTGCCATTGCTTGGGCACAATCTGAGTTTCTCCTTCGAATCCCAGAATAAAACAAACCCAGATCCAGATTCAGCAGGTTCGAATTGGGAGGAGATTCGAATCAGGGGGGTAAAGTCCCCCTAGACCTTTTAACATTTGTTTCGTTTTTCTCAGAATCCGGTTCAGAGTTTCGAAGCTTAGCAGCTTAGCTTCGAACTGGGTCCAGGATTTCCAGATCGAAGGATGACATATCCAGATCGAAGGATGACATATCCAGATCGAACACCCTCAGAGTGCAGCCCCTCATGCACCTTCGATCAAGCCCCTTCGCTGGGTCGAAAGACAACCCACACCTCTTTCGACCCAGGCCTCCAGAATTATATATTTTTGATTTACTGCCTGATTTCATTTTTGTTTTGACCTTTTTATTTGTTTTTTTTAATCAACATAAAAATCATAAAAATAAGTAACTTAGAATTAGGATTTAATTTAGTTAATCATTTTAACTTATTTTCTTCAATTTTAAAATCAGTAGACTTAGGATTTATTTGAATTCAATCCTTTTCATAAACAAAAAAATGCAAAAAAATATTAGGTATGTTTTAGAGTTAATTTTAATCAGTATTTTTAATTAATTAAATTTGACTTAATTGAACATTTAGCGTTTCCCAAAATAAAATAAAAACAACAAAAAGATTTTATCCTTAGGATTTTTAGAGTTTATTTTCAGATTCACGCGTGTTTACTTTATTGTAACTGCTCACTGGTTTGTGATAGTTTAACTTAAACTTTTACTTTACTGCTTTTATTCCCCCAATTTTTGGACATGTAAATAATCCCCCGAAGCCTTGTAATAGCGTAGGATTTACAATTTCCTCACTTTAAATTCCTGTACATATATTAACTGCTTAGATGTATGCTAACTAGGATTGCATGACAAGATCTAAAAACAAATGGTAGAACACCTAAATAAACAAAGATAATATAACTGAAAAACAATACACTCGCACATGCCACTCCTAGGGTACACCTCACTTGGTTGCCTCGAACGTGGTCATTAAGTATAGGATGTTTTAGAGGTCGTCCTTTTGTCCAAAGATCATAAGTTTCCTCGAAACGGTTGCCTCGGAAAAATGATCTAAGACATTAGGATTACCGCTAAGGCGTCCTAACGTTGCTTTAGTGACCACACGTCCCTTAAATCGAATTGACCCGAAAACTCCAACGACGATGCTACCTACTCCTCAATAGTGAGATAGCATTGTCTAAAGGACATTAGCACAATTTAATTCCTTTTTGAGTAGGTAGAGGTTCTTGAGTACTTGCTCCTTTTAAAAAAAACAAAACAAAACTTTTTACACTTACTTAAAAAAAAAACTCTTTTCAAAACCCACAAACACAAAGAAAAGCAAACTTTTGAAAACATAGTGAGCAAGTACCTAAGAGCCCGTGGATAACCATGGATAGAAAGAGTTCTAATACCTTCCCTTTCTATAATCTACCTCCCTAACCCGAGAAACATCTCGAAAAGGAATTTTTCTGTGCTTTTGTCCTTTCCTTGTTGGATAAAATAAAAGACGGTGGCGACTCTTGATTACCGCGACATTTTGCGAAAACAAACGCAAACGCGAACCAGCATTCCAAAACAGTCAGTTCTCATTCCCACCGATCACAGAACTGGCGACTCTGCTGTGGAGATTATAAGTAAGGTGTACCTTAGGACTAGATCACTTGTGTTTTCAATTGTATTGCTTTGTATGCTTTTAATTTTGTGGGCTTGTATCGGAGTTCTATAAATCCTCCACCCGGATTTGGGAAACATTCATAGATAGCAATACGTTGTGGAAACTGTGTGGGGTATACCGACACGGTTGAAGCAATAGCTATATTAGTGCGACATATTTGTGAGTACCGGTAGCCTTTGAGTCAATCAAAGAGAATACGGGGCCGCTGAGTGATGTCACTAAGCACTAATGACCTAGAACCTTACTTGACCATCTTGGCCTTTTTTAGGGGTAGTGAGATGACCGACTTTGGTGCAGTCTGAAGTTGGTAGGTACTCGATACTACACTCATTGAGGATTGTTTTCTTGGAATATTTTGGTCGCCGGTTCAGTGGCTAAACCAAAACAATGAACATAGAAAACAATCCAATGATATTGAGCTCCTTAGAACCCGGTTACTATTTATAGGACAGGTTTTGAGCCAACTAAACTCAAGAGGGTACTTACCTATGAAACCCCATGCAAGCCTAAACTTAAGGCTATATGTGTGACTTGTGTGCCTTCAAACTTGAACTACTTGCACATTCTTGTTATCTGACAACATGAGTTCCTTGCAGGTTTTGTTTACAGTCCTTATCCAACAATTTGGATTTATTGCAGGGCTTACTTACATCACCTTACACTTTTGCTTAAACGCATAACATACACATCATAACATCATGCCTTAACATTTCCTTAACCATTTCAAGGATCTCCAGGGTCTGTGATACAGGTTATGGTAAATCAGATGTCCAGCAAGGGGCAAAGGGGATTTATTTTCCTCTGGTCAATGCAATCTAAAGATCAAAACACGATAACTTGAGTCAACGGCTATGAACCACTCGATATGGTGAGCCTGACTCTTGAAGAAGGAGTCTCAGCAACATGAAGTTCCTTCAATCAAGCTACCAGATTCAGATTCTAACAGTTTCTTTATTTACCCTGCGAGATCCTTGAAAACATTGCATACATATATCATACATATCATTGTATAACAGGTCTCCCAGTACATGTCTCTTATCTTCTTCACTGTTTATTTCAGCAATCATCATGTCTACTGAACCTTCCATTAAGAAAGCTATCAAGGCCCTCCATGCCCAGAATGCCCAATTTCAAGAGTTGGTCATGAGCCTAGCTAAGGGTCAGCAGAACTTGAAGACCCTGATTCTGAAAGAGAGGAAGAAGAAGAAGAAGAGGACCATCCTATTCAACACCGGACGCAGGTTTGGAAATGGGCTGCAGAGTGAAATTGATCTGACCACCCCATCTGAAGGGAAAGACAGTCCACAAGAAAGGAGGGCTCCTAGCCCTATGGTCTCCGACAACGAGACGGACTATGATAAAGAACAGTATCCTCCTGCTGAGGATAAGTACAAACAGCTGGAAGACCATTTGAACGCTATGGAAATACAGAAGGTGCCCGTTCTGGACTTCGGAGATCTGGGTCTATCATCTGGGGTGGTGATTCCCCATAAATTCAAGGCACCTGCCTTTGCCAAGTATGACGGAGCTTCCTGTCCAAAGCTACACCTCCGGTCATATGTAAGAAAGATCCAGCCTTACACTGCTGACAAGAACTTGTGGATCCATTTCTTTCAAGACAGTCTTTCAAGGACTCAGCTTGAGTGGTTCTATCAGTTGGACGGAGCCAGTATTCGCAGCTGGGAAGATTTGGATACTGCATTTTACAGGCAGTATCAGTACAACTCCGACCTCGCTCCTACGCGTACCCAACTCCAGAGTATGTCAATAGGGACGGGAGAAGGATTTAAAGAGTATGCTCAGAAATGGAGAGACCTTGCTGGAAGGGTGCAACCACCTTTAGCTGATCGTGAACTTGTTGATATGTTTTTGGGGACCCTGTCTGGTCCATTCTTTAACCGCATGATCGGAAGCTCTTCAGTCGGGTTCACCGAGCTAATACTGACCAGCGAAAGGGTCGAAGCTGGCATCAAAAGTGGGAAGATTCAAGAAGCTACACCTTCTGATGCTCAGAAAAAGCCCTACAATGGGAAGAAAGAGTCCAGTGATGTCTACAGTTCAAAAAGACAGAATAGACCTGAACACCGCCAAGCTGTCAACGCGGTTGTTATTTCAAAACCTGCTGGTGCTCCTCAGCATCACAACCAACAAAGGGGCGAGAAACCTCGAAGGCAATTCACTCGTCTCAGCATGACTTTGTCTCAGATGTTGCCACAGTTGCTGAAGACCAATCTGGTGACTCTAAAAGAAGCTCCAAAGATTTTAAATACAACATCACTGAAGCATAACCCTAACGCCCGCTGCGCTTATCACTCTGATAGCCTGGGGCATAATACGGATGATTGTTGGGCTTTGAAGAACAAGGTTCAGGACCTAACCGATGCAAAGGAGATCACGTTTGACCCTCCGGAGACTCCAAACATAATCAGTGCTCCTATGCCAAATCATTGAAGGCTTTTGTTTCATTTGATTTTCAAGTTGTAATATCTCTTTGTTATTCGAACAATTATTTATTAATGCCAAACTTTGTTTCATTAATGCATTGCATATGTTTGTCTTGATTTGATCCAATCATTTTAATTACATTTAAACTATGCTTTTTACTCACTTTATGACATTAAACTCTTGCTAAAAGTTACAAGCCTTTAGAGGGAGGATGACGAAAATGATACCAAAGTCTCTACAATATGCTTTTGAACAGACCCCGCTGACGATGTACAGACATTGTTTCAAATCCTAAACAATGGAGTTATAAGGAAGATAATCCCTAGTCAACCCCTTTTAGCCAAAGAAGTTGGAGTTTTTCTTTTCACAAATTGAATCTTTCATTTAAACTTGGGGCAGGGTAGTCTCTCAGTTAATTCAAAAGATGCGCATTGAAGTCGCAAAACTCTCAGTTCATAATACAATGAACGACATCAAAAGCATTCCTCTGGAATCAAAAGACAATGGTGGTTACTTATCTCATAGGCAGTCAATCTCTCAAAAGAAAAAAAGCCCACTGAGCCAAAACCTATAAAGGAGGCTTAAGAAAGCTGGGGCATCCCGCTGACTGTAATCTCGAAAACAGAAACAGTCAGGGAAAAGTTAGGGATAATAAATCAAAAGAACGAAGTCATTACAAATCCTCAACAACTTGAAAAATGTTGCAAAAAAATGATGAAATGATGATTGCCTTCCAAAATCTAACTTGTGTGGACCATCACCAAAACGTCGTTCCAAATTCGAATAGAGTTCGACGCACAATTAACTGAGTTTAGGATTGAAGAACATCACGAAGAGCGGGTGGGTACAAATATACTTTGAGCCTTTATCCTTTGTTTCTTAAACCGTGAACCAGGCCACGTTATAACCCTTAAAATGTCCTAACTGAAGCATGGGTTAGTCCGAAAGCATACTGTTACAAAAGGTATCCTGACTCCTGTAGGGTTCGCTGTAAAATCTTGAGTTGACATCACATTTTACAAAAATTCACTTGTTTTATTGAAAACTGCATTTTCAAAAACTTCAAGACAAACATAAGCTTTGCATTCTTAAAATAACATTGTTTGCATATGACTATTTGTTCAACAGCAGAGAAATTTACACGACGGATATCTAGTGAACAAAAACCTTTTCAATAAAAAGAGTCACCTCAAGTGGAAAAAATACTTCCAACCAAGGGGCATGGCATGAGCATTGTCTTTCATCTGGGGCAGTCAAGTCAAGATTCAAGGAGTCTCTCAAAGATGCCAAACAGCCAGGGGCAGATCTCCATCTGAATCACTTGGGGCATTGGACATGAATTCCAACAACGAATCTTGCATGATCAAACATCTTCTGGTAGTATGGCAACACAACACTACTGACAGTGACAACTCCCTCACTCTGAGAGCGTGGACATAGTCAAAAAAGTACTACGCATAATCAAAGACCCGCTAGGTTGACTGGCCTAGGAAAAAATAAGGGCTTCCCGGCGAACCAAAAGGGTTTGGGCAAAAATAAGGGATGAAAATGAAAAAATCTGTACACTCGGCAAGTCGAAAACCTGAAAAGGCGGCTTGGGCAGAAAAGGGTATCCCGATAGACTGAAAACCCGAAATGGAGGTCCAGGCAAAAATTAGGGATCAAAGCATACGACTATGTCCCGTCACTTACCTACCAGAAGAAGACTTATCAAAGAGATTAAGCACCTCATAGGTTGGGATAATACTCGATCCACAAGGCCTCCGCAGGCATCTTCTCCCTCAGAAACAGGAACAATAAAAATTGTCCAAACTGTACAGTTACTCTGTCCACCAGGTACAAGGTAGATTCAGTTGAAGAATATGGCTAAGATACCTTGACTCCCCGCAGAGTAAGATAGTAATGATAGCTCTCCCCACTGAGACTTGCAACCATGGACGAATCAACAATACTCTCCCCAAGCAGAGTTCATCCACCATCAGCGCTAAAAAGGCTTGGTATCCCCAGAAGATCTTAATATTCCCCAACGGAGTATAAAGATGTCCTCCAGCAAATGTAAGAGCATCCTCGGTAGTCTTAATATTCCTCAACAGAATATAAGAATGTGCCCCGGCGGAATACAAGATATCCTTAGTGGAGCCATTTCCCCATCGCAGTCTAAAAAAAAACTTCCCCTCCAGAGTTAAATCATCTTACCCAGTAGATTCTGGAAGCTTGTCCCCTGCAGAATACAAATGCATCTCCCCAGCCAAATTCAGGAGGTTATCCTCACAAAGAGTCTAACCGGTTTATCCTCAGCAAGTTGCAACTGAAAGATCATCCCCAGCGAAGTTCTTTCTCTCCCCAGCGGAGTCATCATCAAAATCCCCAGCGGAGTTATCGTTAAAATCATCAGCAAAACATCTCTCTCCCACAGAGTATTTCCCCTCGGAGTAATCTCTTCATCATGTTTATTCCCCAACAGAGTTCTTTTCTCCTACAGGTTTATCCTTGCAATCATCTTCGTTCATCATCCCCAGTGGAAACGAAGAACTCAACTCTACTCTCCAGCAACCGTTCGGGATTTATTTTCCCCAACTAAAACATCACATTTCCATACATCATGATACATGCATATACGCATCATACCATACAATCTCATTTATGTTGAGAACATCATTGCTTGATCCATATCATGCATTGCATATGACTGACCTTTACCTTTCAGGAAAGATCCAGTTAAGTTCTCAGCTATGTCAAAGACCTTCTCTGGTCCGGTTAAATCGATTCCTAAAGATTTTCCTGATGCCGATCCAGTTGAAGATTCCAAGACCTTTCCTGGTCCAGTTAAATCGATTCCTAAAGATTTTTCTGATGCTGATCCAGTCAAAGTCCTCCTTTGGTCCAGTTAAATCAATTCCTAAAGATTTTTCTGATGCCGATCCAGTTGAAGTTATTCCAAGACCTTGCCTGGTCCAGTTAAATCGATTCCTAAAGATTTTTCTGATGCCGATCCAGTCAAAGGCCTCCTTTGGTCCAGTTAAATCAATTCCTAAAGATTTTTCTGATGCAAATCCATTTGAAGATTCCAAGACCTTGTCTGGTCCAGTTAAATCGATTCCTAAAGATTTTTCTGATGTCGATCTAGTTAAAGTTATTCCAAGACCTCCTCTGGTCCAGTTAAATCGATTCCTAAAGATTTTTCTGAGGCGAAGCCAGTTCAAAGTCCCAGTTTAATACCTGTAGCAAGCCAGGAAAAATATCTGTGGACGACTGATTGTAGAATAACACCTGTAACAAGCCAGGAAAATTATCTACATAAATAGATTGTAGAGTAATACCTGTAACAAGCCAGGAAGACTTTCTTTCTCAGGTCAGAGATTAATACCTGAAACCAGCCAGGACAGATATCTCCTCGACCCAACCTTTTCAGTCCCAGTTTAATACCTGTAGCGAGCCAGGAAAAATATCTGTGGACGACTGATTGTAGATTAATACCTGTAACAAGCTAGGAAAGTTATCTACATGAAGATATTGAAGATTAATACTTGGAACAAGATAAGATGAGTATTATAACCTCAACGGTATACTCCATTGAGCACGAGACAATTCCTAGATCTTGATGAAGATGTTTCCCTACGTCATAGTGTGGACGAGTACTATAACCTCAATGGTATACTCCATTGAGCACGAGTCAGTTCCTAGATCTTGATGTTCTCCTCCGTCATAGTGTGGACTAGTTCTATAACCTCAGCGGTTTACTCCATTGAGCACGAGACAATTCCTAGATATTGATGAAGATATTTTCCTACGTCATAGTGTGGACGAGTACTATAACCTCAACGGTATACTCCATTGAGCACGAGTCAGTTCCTAGATATTGATGTTTTCCTCTGTCATAGTGTGGACAAGTTCTATAACCTCAGCGGTATACTACGTTGAGCACGAGACATTTCCTAGATCTTGATGAAGATGTTTCCTCCCAATTGAATTTTGGACAGGTTCTTAAAACTCAGCTGAAGCATTCTCTCAGTTGAAGTACAGGTAGGTTCCTAAATCTCAACAAAGTTCTTTCCATCCCCAGTGGAATCTTCTACAACAACATATATGCAAGTTCTCGCTAAGGAATCTCTTATGCGATCGACACTCCTGGAGATGGCATCTATAAGCCCATCCTCCTACCAACAATCTCCAAATGGCATCTGTAAGCCCATTCCTGACATCACAATGCTGATACTACACCATGCGAGTGCAAATTTCTGGGCACTCTAGTGTTCAATCATCTTCCACCTTCGGATCACGAAAGGCACGCAAGCCAATCTACATCGTCAGGTTTAAGAAGATTGAACAGGGGCAACTGTTGTACCCCAAAATTTGCCTTCTCATGTTTCCCAAAGTCTCCCCCCTGCATGGTTGATCACAAACTCTTGCCTAAGGAAAAAGAAAATTTTTGAGTGGTGCTTTAAGTACATTTCAATTGGCATTCTGAAAGACCCTTCGATTGGTATTCTGAAGGAGCCTTTCAATTGGCATTATGGACAAGCACTTCGATTGGTATTCTGAAAGACCCTTCGATTGGTATTCTGAAGGAGCCTTTCGATTGGCATTATGGACAAGTACTTCGATTGGCATTATAACAGTGTCCTTCGATTGGAATTCCAAAAGGTCTATTCGAAGAAGCATTCAAAGGGTCCATTCGAAGAAGCTTTCGAAGAGTATTCGAAGGAGGCCATCAGCCCATTCGAAAGGGAGCATTCGAAGGAGGCCATCAGCCCATTCGAAAGGGAGCATTCAATTACATATCATTCAAAATTCAAAAAGGGACAAGATCCCATGTGTTTGGCCAATGTTACAAATTCTCATTCATGGCTTTCAAACGCATAATCAAGGTCATTTAAACCTTTGTCTTCCTGTCCCCTCTACCCCCCCTATATAAAGAGATCACAAGTGTTGCAAAAAAGGAGGAGAACGAAAAAACACCCAGAAAAAATAGAGAAAAGAAACAGGGAGAACTTGGAGATACGCTGCCAAAGGTCGTCAGCACTTCCAGGAAGCCATACCCAATCCTTGCACAAGCCATTCCACACTCAGAACCACAGATTAAAGCACCTCTGTTTGGTAAAAGAAAAATCTAATCTCAAACTCATTCGATCTCTTTGATTGCATATTCACGTTATTATTGTTGTTTATGAATGATTTAATGTGATACATATAAGCTACAACGCAAAGATGGGATTGTGCCATTGCTTGGGCACAATCTGAGTTTCTCCTTCGAATCCCAGAATAAAACAAACCCAGATCCAGATTCAGCAGGTTCGAATTGGGAGGATATTCGAATCAGGGGGTAAAGTCCCCCCTGGACCTTTTAACATTTGTTTCGTTTTTCTCATAATCCTGTTCAGAGTTTCGAAGCTTAGCAGCTTAGCTTTGAACTGGGTCCAGGATTTCCAGATCGAAGGATGACATATCCAGATCGAACACCCTCAGAGTGCAGCCCCTCATGCACCTTCGATCAAGCCCCTTCGCTGGGTCGAAATACAGCCCACACCTCTTTCGACCCAGGCCTCCAAAATTATATTTTTTTGATTTACTGCCTGATTTCATTTTTGTTTTGACCTTTTTATTTGTTTTTTTTAATCAACATAAAAATCGTAAAAATAAGTAACTTAGAATTAAGATTTAATTTAGCTAATCATTTTAACTTATTTTCTTCAATTTTAAAATCAGTAGACTTAGGATTTATTTGAATTCAATCCTTTTCATAAACAAAAAAATGCAAAAAATATTAGGAATGTTTTAGAGTTAATTTTAATAAGTATTTTTAATTAATTAAATTTGACTTAATTGAACATTTAGCGTTTCCCAAAATAAAATAAAAACAACAAAAAGATTTTATCCTTAGGATTTTTAGAGTTTATTTTCAGATTCACGCGCATTTACTTTATTGTAACTGCTCACTGGTTTGTGATAGTTTAACTTAAACTTTTACTTTACTGCTTTTATTCCCCCAATTTTTGGACATGTAAATAATCCCCCGAAGCCTTGTAATAGCGTAGGATTTACAATTTCCTCACTTTAAATTCCTGTACATATATTAACTTCTTAGATGTATGCTAAATAGGATTGCATGACAAGATCTAAAAACAAATGGTAGAACACCTAAATAAACAAAGATAATATAACTGAAAAACAATACACTCGCACATGACACTCCTAGGGTACACCTCACTTGGTTGCCTCGAACGTGGTCATTAAGTATAGGATGTTTTAGAGGTCGTCCTTTTGTCCAAAGATCATAAGTTGCCTCAAAACGGTTGCCTCGGAAAAATGATCTAAGACATTAGGATTACCGCTAAGGCGTCCTAACGTTGCTTTAGTGACCACACGTCCCTTAAATCGAATTGACCCGAAAACTCCAACGACAATGCTACCTACTCCTCAATAGTGGGATATCATTGTCTAAAGGACATTAGCACAATTTAATTCCTTTTTGAGTAGGTAGAGGTTCTTAAGTACTTGCTCCTTTTAAAAAAAACAAAACAAAACTTTTTACACTTACTTCAAAAACAAAACTCTTTTCAAAACCCACAAACACAAAGAAAAGCAAACTTTTGAAAACATAGTGAGCAAGTACCTAAGAGCCCGTGGATAACCATGGATAGAAAGGGTGCTAATACCTTCCCTTTCTATAATCTACCTCCCGAACCCGAGAAACATCTCGAAAAGGAATTTTTCTATGCTTTTGTCCTTTCCTTGTTGGATAAAATAAAAGACGGTGGCGACACTTGCTTACCGCGACATTTTGCGAAAACAAACGCAAACGCGAACCAGCATTCCAAAACAGTCAGTTCTCATTCCCACCGATCACAACATCCTTTTTAGGTTTTTTTATTGACATTTTCACCCATTTATCTGTCAGACAATATTCCTAAATCAGAACTTCTAGATGGCCTCACCCAACAACATTTTCACCTCACTCTCTCAAACAACCAGAACTTCTTATTTTCCAGTGACATTAGAACTTCTAGATTCTCAATCGTACCAGAGTTCCTAGACTCCCTTATAAATCAAAACTTCTAGGCTTTTCTTTGTTCCCAGCAACCTCATAACTTGGTGTACCCAGACCCTGAACTTCTGACCTTCTACTTTTCTACTAACATTTTCTTTCTTGTAGCGTATCAGAGTCAGAACTTCTGTTCCTTCTCATTTAAGCAATGTGCTGATTCTGACTCCCTTTTCTCTTATTATCTTATTTTAGCTTTAATAACAAAAAATACCAAAAATATTTTATATTCACATACTTTATTTTATCCCTTTTAAAACTCAAAGATAAAAAATGTTTTCTTAAGAAAACTTATTTCTTTTCTTAACAAAAACAAAACAAATCCATTTTACATTTCTTGTACATTATTTCAATATGGTTGTAATAGATAATTAGGACTCTAATTTCTTGCAATCCCCATTGTAAATTTGTACACCCCATCCCCTTAATGATGTAATAGCGTAGGACTTTACTTTTCTGCACTTTTATTGCTTTCATATATTGTTAATAATTAGGGTGTGTATGGCAAGACATGAAATCAACAAATAGATAACCCTAATCAAGACTAAATGCATGTAAATCAAACACACTTACACACTTTCACCCTTAGGGTAATCCCATTTTATCGTGCCTATAGGAAAATAGTCATATCCCTCGAATATGGGCGTTTTAGAAAAGACCTTCGATAAAAGATCGTAGTCCCACGATGATCCTAAATGTTGCCTTCGGTAAACGATCTAGTCCCTAAACGACATTGCTAAAACGTCCCATAAGTTGCCTCCTATGACTATACAAACATTCCGTGCCCGTCCCTTCACATCTAATGATGGGGTTTCTTACCAAAACAATGGTGAGATAACAACATCTAATGGAGGAGGATAAGAACGTTTAAGACCTTTTGAGTAGGTAGGTTGCCCTTAGTTTCTCGCTTGCTCACAACAAAATATTTTATACACCAACACTTTCATTTTAAAACATTTTCAAAAGACCAACACTTTGTACGCGTTCTTATAGAGACGACAACCATTACAAAGACTCCTTTTCAATATCACTTTCAAAAACACCTCTTTGAACTATTTTTCAAACAACATTTTGTACGCGTTCTTATAGAAACGAGAACCATTACAAATACGTTTTCAAAATACTTTCAAAACCCACACCACAAGCACACTTTCAAACAAAGCAAGTGATCTAGCAAGCAACTAAGAGCCCATAGATAACTATGGATGAAAAGGATGCTAACACCTTCCCTTTTCATAATCTACCCCTCAAACTCAAGAAATAATCTCAAAGGTCTTTCCTGTTCTTTTCCACCTTTCCTTTTGGATAAAAGAAAAGTCGGTGGCGACTCTTGCTAACCGCAACAATTGCGATCAAACGCAAAAAAACATCCCAAGTCAGTTCTCCCACTGTATTACACTTGCTCACAAACAAAATATTTTCTCACATCGCACTTTCAAAAACAACAAATATTTTCAAAAACACTTTGTATACATTCTTGAGGACCGATACAAGAATTATTACAAAGTAATCCTTACATTGGCAATTTGAAAATATTTTCAAACAAATCACACACACAAAGCAAGTTTTTTTCAAGTGAGCTAACTAATTAAGAGTTAGTAGATAACTATGGGTGAAAAGGGTGTTAACACCTTCCCTTTTCATATCTTACCCCCCCCCCCCCCCCCCCCCCCGAACTAAAAATCTATCAAGGTGTTTCCTGTTCTTTTCACCCTTTGCTTATTGGATAAAAGAAAATTTGGTTGCGACTCTAGCTATCCGCATATTTGGATAAAACCAAAAAGTCAGTTCTCCCATCGTATTACACACTTCTAAACGAAAAAGTTTTTGAAAACCCGATTCAAACCATATTTCTTGTGTTTTTATCAACCTTCATTGATTCCTTCTTGGAACTAGAGCACAACATCAAACACACTCAATCCACATAATGGGATTGAGGCGAACACAAGACCAATATCCAAAACTGAATAGACCAACGTCCAAAGTATACCTTAAATGCATGATGCGTAACAACAAAATAATTTACAACCACAACTAATCAAATTGCATCATCATTCATGAAGTCATCAACAATATTTTTCACACGACATATATATATACATCAAACATGCATATATCCCCCTTCATTCCTTATAACCACTCCAACCAGACTATAGTACAACATAATATCATCATAGCTACAATAACTCATCATACAAACATACAACATTATAATTCAATCTCATAAAGTCTAGTTTCATCATCGAATAGGTACCATAAATTTACATCATTTTACTCCTTTTATTAGATCAAATTATATTTCCTCGCGTTAGCTTTCCAACACTTTGAACGACGCGTAAAATGGAGTCTGAAAACCCAAGTTATGGTCTTTAAAAAAATATAAGCAGTTCTGCTCGCCAACACCTCATCCGACGAAGCAGGTCTTAGCCTTGAGCGTCACTCGGCAACACAGAAGCGACGGGCCTCGCCCTGTGCTCGCCCTGTGAAGTAGAGGTTCTTCGCTTAAAAATGAAGAGCGTGCAATTTTTCCTTTTCCCTCTCCAACAGCCTCACCCGATGCTGCTTGGGTGAAGTCTCTCGCCTGAAGACGCATGTGGCTCGCCCAACGAAACATGTGGATCGCCCGACGACGTATGTGGCTCACCTGGCAACGCGTGTCTGACAGCATATTGCTTTTATGATTCTTGCACTAAACGAGTCCCAATTTCATCATAATGACAGTCCAAATTTCATAATTTTCAACATAGATTCATCACATAATAACAACACATAATTATATGCATCATATTCATCAATTCATGGCATAACAACATATTATTTTCATCAATTCATCACCAAATCATTATGTTATCTGAAATCATCACAATATACAAATCCCCTACATACATCTAACCCCATATAAATTATAATAAACCGACCACCCCCTTACCTTAGATTCCTAGTGATTAATATCCTCTTCAAGCGTTCTACCAAAATCTCTTCGCTTCCTTGTGCCCTAGCTCTCTACCATTTTCTTCTCAAAATTTCACGATCGTATAAATTAAACATTTTCCTTATTTTTCTTGTTTACCAATTAGATCCCTATTATGGTTTTTCCATCATACCCTCACTTACTCCTCATAAGTTACCAACATGCCCTTGTCATATCTACTTCATATTGTTCCTTTACTTTATTTTAATAGTAATACTTCTAAATAATAATAACTATACTATTAAATTATTATAATTCTCATACACCTTAATACGACACTACCCCACAACATTCAACAACAATGCATATATATTACTTCACAAATATTCACATAATCACCAATATCAATTAATTATTTAATTAAATAAATAATTCTAAAAGTTGGGGTGTTATACAATGAATTAGGTGGTGTGTTGAAAGTTTAATTCCTTGTGTCAAAAACAGTATGTTGCTCGACACAATGTGTGTCAAAATAGCCTAGAGTGTGAGTGTCGAATTAATGTGTCAAAGTGTGTCGAGTTCTGTTAGAAATCCTAATCTTTTTTCTCCTTTAATTTTATTTTCATCGTTATTGTGTAGTGATATCAATCTTGTTCATTAAGATTGATAGAAATTCTCCATGGGTTTTGATGATTTCCAACAATATTTACCTAAATCATGCACAATTTGTTGAAATATTATATTAGATTTAATGTTTAAAAATAATCCAAGTTGTGTAAACCCAAGCCCAATTAGGATTGTATGTAAATAGTCATAGTGTGTATCCTTGTTTTGTAATACAATTCAAGTGAATAATAGAATCCTTATTTCCTTTATTATTCTCTTTTTTCTCCTCACTAAAAGTGCCTCACGCACTAAAAAATTGGTATTTAGAGCTTTCAGTCATTATTCTTGATCAAGTTTTCAAGAACTTCACGTCAGAGATCGTGTTTCTAGGGCAACTGAATCAAATGTTGCAAAGATTGCTAGTGATAAGGGCATTCTGAATTCTCTTCCAATGCTTGACAACAAAAATTGGATCTGATGGAAAAAGTAGATGCAATCCTTGTTTGGCTTCCATGAAACCCTAAAAGTGGTTACCAGCGATATTCCTGCACTAGTTGCAAATGCAACCGACAAACAGAAAAGTCCCACAATGAATTTTAGAAGAGAGACTTCAAAGATGCTTATTGCATTCAGACGACGGTCGAGGCTGCTAACAATGACAAGATTTCTCATGCTAAAACGACAAAGGAAGCATGGGATATTCTAGCGAAGTATTATGAAGGAGGTGAGAAAGTCAAGGTTGTCAAGTTACAAACCTTGCATCGACAATATGAGTTGTTGTCGAAGGGAGAAGAAATTTTTTGCTGAATATGTGTCGAAGGTTTAGAAACTTGTCCATATCAAGAAGGATTGTGGTGAAACCATAACTGATAAGATGATAGTTGAGAAGGTAATTAGAATGTTGAACTCTCACTTTGATCATGTTATCGTAGCTATTAAAAAATCCAACAATATTGAAACCCTAAAAGTTGAAGATTTAGTTGGGTCGTTGGAGGCACATAAGATGAGGATTGTCGAAAATAAATAAGTTCGGGACTCGATACAGGCACTGCAAGCTCAATCAAGGAAAAGGAATGGTGGTTTTAAAAAGTTTAAAGGAAATGTAGGCAAGACTCGGGGAAATAAGTATTGGTCAAACCCTCACAAGCATCAAGTCGAGGATATAGCTTCTGAATCCTCAAAAAGAGGAGGAGGAAACTATTGAAAGGATAAAGAAGATAAAAAAAGGTGTGCAGTGATATAACTGTGAGAAGTGGGGTCATACAGCCAATAATTGTTGGTACAGAAAAGACAAGGGATCGACAATCAAGGATGAATGAGTGAACCTTGAACGCCAAGATTCAGATGATTATGAAGTTGGTATGGTGGTTATGGCTTCAGTTGCAGATAACCATGTTAAATCCAAGATCTGGTTCCTTGACTCAGGTTGCTCGAATCACATGACTGGCCGAAAGGAGTGGTTGGCATATTTTGACGAGTCGAAGAAGAGCAAGGTAAAGCTTGCTGATAATAGTTCATTGCAAGCAGAAGGTACTGGCAACATAGTCTTTCAAATGAGTAATGGATGGAAAGTTATGATCAAAGATGTACTTTATGTACCTAGAATGAAGTTCAACTTGCTAAGTGTTGGAAAACTAGTCAAAAAAACGTTTCTCAGTTGTCATGAAAGGTGGAGTTTTAAAATTGTTCGATACGAATAAAAATTTGGTCTTAAAATCTCCTATGTCGAAGAACATGATGTTTAAGACTATGATCAGTTCGACTAAAGAACAATGTATGAAATCTGTTGTCGACCACAAGGATAATTGGTTGTGGCGTTTGAGGTTTGAACATTTGAACTTTTGATCACTCAATCAATTGCTTACTCAAGATATGGTATATGGTATCCCATGTCTTAAGATGCCCAACAATCTCTGTGAAGGTTGTTTAGTCGGAAAGCAATTTACAAACTCTTTTGTTTCGACTATGCCAATGAGATCATCATGCATACTCAAAGTGGTACATTTAGATATATGTGGTCTATTCAAAGAACATACCATTGGTGGAAATAGATATTGTGTTTCGTTTGTCTATGAGTTCCGTTGAAAGCTGTAGATATATGTGATCAAGATAAAGGACAGATTATTTGAAATATTTAAGAGATTCAAGATACTTGTCAAAAACCAGAGTGATAAGAGGATCAAAGTTCTGCGAACTTATGAAGGTGGCAAATACACATCCAAGATGTTTGAATATTTCTATGCAGAACATGGTGTCAATCATGAGGTAACTGCTCCTTATACTCCTCAACATAATGGAATTTCTAAAAGAAGAAACAGAACCATATTGGATATGGAGAGATGCTTGCTAAAACAAAATATTTTGCCAAAATCTTTATGGGGAGAAGTTGTTTTAACTGCAACTTATATTTTGAATAGGTGCCCTACAAAGATATTGAAGAACAAGATTCCTGAAAAGGTATGGAGTGGAAAACGAGCATCAGTGAGTCATTTGAAGGTGTTTGGCTCTATGTGTTACAAGCATGTTCCTGATGCGAGAAGAAGGAAGCTTGAAGACAAGAGTGAACCTACATGCCATTCAATCCAATTAATGAGAAGATTGTATTGAGTCGAGATATTGTGATTGATGAAAATTATTCTAGGGATTGAAATATTAAGTAATTCAATTAACAAGCCATTGATGAGCTCTGATTTTGACGAAGAAGATGATAAGTCGAAGTCAAAGGAATTGTTGAGAATCCAGTCGAAGTCGAAGTAGAAGTAATTGTTGGCGTTCCCGACAAAGACAAATAGGTTGTGGCTGGAACAAGCCAAAGACATCAACAAAATAGATTTCCTCTAAAAAGACTTCATGATTATGAAGTGTTTGGTGATGATGAAGTCACACCGGATGGAGAATTATTTAATTTTGCTTTACTTGCAGGTGCCGAACCAATCAACCATAATGAAGCTTTGAAGATTAAACAATGGAAGTTAGATATGGTCGAAGAGTTACAGGAAATCGAAAGAAACAACACTTGGAAGTTAATCGAATTTCCAACTGTTGCACCCCAAAATTTTCTCTCTCATTTAACTCAACACATTCCCATTGAGGTCCTCAACTTGCTCAAGGATGCCCAAGAGTTGACCAGACAAACTCTTTCATAAGGCAATGTATCTCAAACTAGGGTTTCACTTTTCATCAGGGTGTGGGAACTCCAAAGGTCCCAAATGCCTTCCATGGTCCCAATATGTTCTCAAGATCATCCATGTCAAGTTTTATGCCTTGCATAAGAAGTTTTCTCAGTCAATTGCCTAAATACCTGAAAATCAACTGTACTAGGTCAAAGTCAATTGTTGCCCAGATACAATCAAACTTCAACATTTTTGGTCAACATCAACATTTTGAAGATATATCCATCATTTTATCAAGGTTTGATCATGATTTCTCAAGGAATACCCCCAAATTCATCAAAACCCAAAAGTTGCTAAATTAGGGTTTCAAAGGAAAAGTCAATCAAACTTTGACCAAGCATAACTTCTTCATACTTTATCAGAAATTTTCCATCCAAGGCTCATTTTGAAGAGGATGAAATTCCCTACAGTTCATCTTCAGCCCACAAGTTCAAAATATGCACTCATCAAAAGATATGAATTTCTACATTATAGGTCCTTTTGAAAAGTCAACAAAAACACCTTTTGGGACAAAGCTTCTTACATGAACATGAAAGACCCAATTGAGATGAAACCAAAAGGATTGTTTAGGGGATATCCTAAGATTTCTAAAAAGTCCAAGAACACCTCTCTAGAGTTAAAATTGGAGGAGATATGCATTATCAAAGTTGGCCATTTTTGGAAAATTATCAAAAGTCAAATATGCTCAAAAGTGCATTTTTTGTCAAATGGGCCTAGCATTTCATGATTGTATCTTGTTTGTGACATGGTCCACGACCCAAATCAGCATCCACACATTATTTGCTTCATTATTTATTTTATTTTGATTTTTTATTATTTAAAATTCAAATTAAATCAAATAAATTGCAAAAAAATATAAAAAGATTAGTTTTGATCTGATTTTTGTAGGAATCACAATCTAATCAAGCTGGCATAGCATATCAAATCGTGCAAGGGATGATTAGAACAAATATGGCATGATTAGGCCTATTTTGGAAACATATCATACAAGAGAAAAATCAAATCAAATCTCTATGATTATCCAAGATACAAATCATTTTTGTTGCGCTAATTCATCACACTATATATGCAGAACATAACCAATGCGCAAGAACAAGGATTGCAATCGTGAGAAAGGAAGAACAAAACTAAAAAATTAGCAAGAAAGTGGTGATTCATTTTCTAACCTAGAGATCAATTCAAGTCATTCCAAAGCTCTTAATCGATTCCTGGACCTTCCCAGAAGCTTTTCCACTCTGTTGCACACCTTCACGAGCCCAAAATCAACCTACACGATCCTCACGGTTTGACTTATTTCTTGAATCTGAGTTTGATAATTTACGCATGATTAATCACTTTTAAGCATAGCATTATGTTTGTATCATCATTTGGGATGTTTTGGTTTAATTAATTTTGCATTTTGAGGCTTGTGGGTTCAAGGCGAATGGATTCATGTATTCACATTTCATTTATCATGCGTTTTGATTACTTTTGAAGTTCACAGGTTTATAGCTATGGAAAACTGTCTGTAGGTAAAGGTTTTATACCTAACACGACGGATGAGGAAGAAGATGATGTGTTCAATCATCATTGGGCCATTTAAATAGTTGGCGCACATTTTTTTAAATTCATTTGTCCACTTGTTTTTGTTATATCATCATTTGTTTTCATTACATTAACAACTAATCCACGTAGCACAGATGGCAAGGCGCACGTTTGAAAGTGGAGAGGACCTGGGTTCGATCCCCGGTCCCAGCATTTTGGTATTTTCTTAATATTTGACAACATGTTATATGCATACCATTCCAAGATGTCTACCATGCGCTGTCAGCATCCTACCATTGGATTCATCATCAATCTAGATCCAACGCCCCATGCAACAAGGTCCATGGTACACCCTAAGAAAGGGGCAGCACTAGATCCAACACAGGGCAGATGGGCAAAAGAATTTGGACCTAACTATTCAGGCGTCACACCCTCCTTTTCAAAAATACAGGCCCAAGTTTTTTCTTTTTCCTTTCTTTATTTTATTTCCTTTATTTTAATTATTTACTAGTTATTTTCTTTTACAAAAATAACACAATTATTTTTTATCATTAAATCAAAAAATCACAAAAAACATAAAAATCATTTTTTTTCATAAAAAAAATATTTTATTTCCTTAATTAATTAGATTAATTATTTAGGGCAATTTAATCCTTTTTTTATAATTTAAATCAATTAGAAATTAGGGTTTAATTTGTACATAATTAATTTTCTCAAAAAAACTAACCTAAATCTTTTTCAACTAGATTTTCTAGGTTTCTTAATTCATCCTCGCATTTAATTCACCGCGAGCATTTTTTAATTTCCTTTTTATTATTATTGTAATTGCTCTGAGTTTGTAATAGTAATTAGGGTTTCAATTCCGCATCTTTATTTTTGGTCAAAATAATTATGTATCTGCAAAAGCCCTGTAATAGCTAGGACTTTAATTTTCCCTCTTTAATTTGCGCAAACTATAAATTGCTTAGATGAATGTTAATAGGATTGTATGGAAAGACAAACTGAAAATTAAAATAGTAAAACCCTAAATGTGCAAAGATAAATTAACTTAAAATTACACTCGCACATGCTCACTCCTAGGATTTACTCCACTCCGGATGCCTTCGGTAAACGGTCATGAAGTATAGGGTTTGTTAGTGGTTGTCCTCTAGCCCCGAAAGATCTAAAATGACCCATTCAGATGTTGCCTTGGAAAAAGATCTTTAAGGCTTTAGGACGATTACTAATATTTCCTAACATTGCGTTTGTGATCGTATTTGTCCCTTCGAATGTCCCTAAAAAACTCCAACGAAGATGCTACCTATTTCTCAATAATGGGGATAACATTGTCTAAAAGGAAAACGAACAGACCTTTTTCGAGTAGGTACATTAGTTCCTAGGTACTTGCTCAAACAAAAAAAACTTTTTCACACCAGCACTTTTTAAATAAAGTTTTCAAAAAACAACTTCGTAACACTCTTGAGGACAGAAACAAGGGTTAAAACAAAGTAAAACAAAATTTTTCAAAACAAGCACCATCAAAAGCAATTTCAAAACGAGCAAGTACATAAGAGCCAAGTTTAACTCATTCAAAATTGAATCAAAATGAACCAAAATATCATCAACAACTTTTAAATTAATTAGGGAAACATGGTGTCAACAATAAACTCCACTTGAATTTAACACATATAACATATAAAGCATAGCATCAACACAAAAGCATAATTGAAATTGACTCAAATAGAATGGATCTTTGATTCAACATAAATAACAATTAAAATCAACAAAGATGACATTTCAACATTTCTCAAATTAATCACAACCACAAACTCATCACTTAATTCAAAACCTCAAATATTCTCAAAATTCTACTACCACTAAACTATCATATTCCACACTAATTCAATGGTTCCAACAATAACAACCTCACATATTCAAAATTAATTCCTTAGTGTCAATATCAAATTAAAAAACAACACAACACTAATCAAGAATCAAATTCAATAATCTAAAATTATTCTCATCATCAACAACATCACAAAACCACAGACTATCTCACTAACTTCAAACAATTCAACAGCAATCTTCAACACTTAAATCAACAACAATATTATCATTATCAATTTCACCATTCATTATGAAAAATCTATTAACATGGAATCAAAACTATATCATCAATTAGAACAACAACACAAGTTTCATCACTTAAATCTAACATTAAACCAGAAATTAAATTAACTAAATAAAAATGATGATAGAAATGAAATTACCCATTTTAAGGTGGAGATAAAAGTGTTGTTGTTTCATGAACAGAGGGGGTTGTGATGCGGAGGGAGTTCCGGTTGGTGGAAGAAGAAGATCGGAGGATGGAAGAAGGATGTATGTGCTACGGATTAGGAAGATCATGAACAGGGCGTGAGAGAGAGATAGAGAGAGAGGAATGTCCTGGTTTCTTCTTGTTTTCAAATTGAGTTTCCTCTAATATCCAAATACGCCTCTATTTCTTTTTCAAATGATGATAGAAATGAAATTACCCATTTGAAGGTGGAGATAAAAGTGTTGCTGTTTCATGAACAGAGGGGGTTGTAAGGCGGAGGGAGTTCCGGTTGGTGGAAGAAGAAGATCAGGGGACGGAAGAAGGATGTAAATTGTATCTAAAATGAAAACACCTGGTAGAACAGACGCTGAAAGTTAATAAATAGACTGCAAATTATATAAAAAAAATAAAACAAGCACGCCTACATGATATACGCAAAACATTTTCTTGCTAATTTTTCTTGCAGTGTTGAATCGCTTTTAATACTCTTCATGTAGAACCGAAATATCAATTTGGTGCAATGCATGAAGCAGGTAAAGAGATAAAAATGCATGAAGTGAGATATCAAGTATTTATAACTATAAAATGATGCAAATGTTAATTTAAATTAACTTTTGGTCAACCTAAAAACATGACGACCGACTAATAACACAAATGTGACGAATGAATAACCCTGAGGTAAAATTGGGGTATGACAGATATATTACCTCAGTTTTAAGTTGAACCGAGATAAATAATATTTATAATTTATATCCTCTGAGCGTCTCTTTCATTTTATTTTCGAGCTCTAACAAAAGAACACTTCTTCTCTAAGGAGCCATAGCAAACAAATACTCTCTCACTATTGGTCTACAATATGTTATTAATGTTATTCTTCATTACTATTGTTCTTCTTCTTGTTGTTGTTCTCCATTGTTGTTGTTGTGGATCATTATTATTAATTGTTTTGTTTTGGTTTGGTTTTATTCAGATTTTGTAGCATATAATCATAGAGTGTACATCATACTAAGAGTTAAGCAAAATAAAACTTAAGCTGAATAAAAATTTCATTAGATAATCCTTACAAAAAGTATCCATCATACTAATAACCATATCTAAATCCTCTGACTGAGATATAGTTTGACCAAGTATAATCTGGTTCATCCTCATCATCAGAATCGATGATGATTTACCTTTTCACCTTTCTTATTCTTCTTGAACTCCTCTTCTTGGGAGCTCTCATGAGTCTCAAAAATTTGGTTGCACAAGAGAGGCTTCTTTCTACTTCTTGATTCTAAGTAGGGTTTTGCACAGGAGTAGCCTCTACAACCACATCAATATTTTTGAAAGCTTCAGCCAAAGTACTCATTTTGATTCTTCTTCCTTGATTTCTTTAGATGAAGTTCTTTTGGTTCAAAGAAGAATTTTATATTTATATTGTTTCTTCTTATTCGTCCTCTTCTCTGATCCTTTAAAGTCTAAAAGCCAAAAGATTTTACGCATGCCAAGTTTTCTCATTATTGGTTCTTTAATTTTATACGTTTTATTCTACTGGAAGTTGGAAATATCTATATGTTTACTACCTCCTTTTCCAATTTCTTTTTCACTTATTTGATATACCTTCTTACGCATAGTATGATGTAATAATGTATACTATTTTTATTTTATTTTCATACGCTTTATGTGATCATGGATCGTAGATGGATGAAAGCCAATAGATTAAGTACAGAGTATGAGAATGAATTGTTACAATTTCTTGATTTCACGGAGAGAAAAAACCTTCCTAACAATATTGAGATTTTTTGTTATAATACGAACAAACATCCAAGAGATGTTATATTCAATCATTTTGGTTGTGATGGAATTATTCGAAATTACATGAAATGGGTATGGCATGGTGAAGGGACAAAGAAGAGACCTTTGTCACGTACATTTGAAGATGATGAATTTATGAATGATAATCAAGAAGACATCATTTGTGGTATTGGAGTAGATTCTTTCAAGAAAGCTAATATGGTAGATACTTTGCAAAGAGACATGGAAGATTCGTTGTATTCGGGATGTAAATTTTTTACAATATTGTCAGTTGTATTAAGACTATTTAATCTTATGGTAAAAGGTGGGTGGACGGATAAAAGTTTCACTGAATTTCTTGAATTGTTGAAAGAAATGCTTTAGGAAGGTAACATGTTTCTGAACCCTACTTATGAGGCCAAAAGATATTGTGCCTAATGGGTTTGGACTATGTCTAAATACATGCTTGTCGTAATGATTGCATCTTATATAGGAAAGAGTTTCAAAACTAGATAATCTTCAACCTATATATATATATATATATATATATATATATATATATATATATATATATATATATATATATATATATATATATATATATATATGAACTGATCACACAATCCCGTAAAGTAAGCTTTTAACGGGTTTAGCTTATATCCACATATATAATCCCAAATTGGATAGTATTCAACCAAGGTTTATAAACATAGTTACCTCGGTGAATTTATACAATTCTACCCATCCAGAATTACAATGGTGACCTCACTCACTAATGGTACTTTCTTCACAAAATCATTTGGCTATAAGAACTAGGGAGAGAAAGTTAAAATAAAATTTAGAGAGAGAGAGTGTCAATACACAAATTCGTGTTCTGGATGATTTGAAATGAGAAATGGAGCCTCTAATTATAGGCTTGAGGTTCCCCAAATAAGGGAATAACATTTATGCAAAAAAAGTTGTTATCTAATCCATTGAGGCCTTTTCTAATCGGTTAGTTTTTAAAATCATCCGTATATAAGTTCCCAATATGGAAAAAATAAGATATATAGTCGTTTTATAGAATCTGAGTGAATTCAACTTGCCTTGCGTCTCAAGTTCGCGTCGATTTAATCTGTTAACATTTGTCTCCAATTTATTAAATATAGTCAAAAATTCGTTTATGGCTTTTTGACTGCCTTTATCATGTTCTATAGAACTTCTATATGTTTTTCAAAGTATTCTCTTTTGGTAAATCATTTGAGAAAAATGTTTTAGTGTGTGTGTGTGCTTTTATAGTCATGTACTTCTATGAAAAAATTTCTTTACTTTTACATAGTTTCACTTACTTATTAATTTTAAGATATTTTCTCTAAGCCTTTTTCAGTTGTAATCTTTTTTTCATTGACACTTACTTGATATCTCTTGATACTTTTGATAGAATCCAATTTGTTTGCCTTTATTTGATTGTCATGATTATCAAACCTTTATATTTATGGCGTGCATCTTCAATCTTTTAAGTGCATTGTTTGACTTATTATTAGTTGCATCTTTATCATGATGGATGCCTTTGTTTTTTCTTTATAGTTGTTATCATCAAAATATGATGTCTTGATTAAAAGTTATTACATGTAAAATAAGGTTCCACAATTTCAACTTCACCAAACACAATATCATGTTTTTGAATAGTGAAAATTTTAGAGATATGAAAAGGAACCACGATAGGATGAATCATACCATAATTACTAATCTTATTTAGCTTCTTCTCCCTGAACCACCGTTGGTTGTTAAATGTTGGGAGGACATTCGGCCTGACCATCAGTCTTCCCTTCAATGACAATTCCTTACATAAGTCTCACAAAATCCATAAGTGGTAATTTAAAAATAGGAGTAAGATGTTCAAACATCTTATAAGATATCTTGGTTTTCTTCCCCACTTGACAAACTTCATAAGTTTCACCTTCTTCAGTTTTGAGATCAGACATACATAAGACAACTTTATCTACAATGAAGTTCTTTGTACTTCAATGAATTTTATGCCATAACTTAGTTTCTATATCTAAAGTTTCATCCATGATGTCAGGAACATGTTCTTCAACATTCTCAACTACAGTGTTGGAAACCTTCATCTTCCTCTTAACACATTTCTTTTTTGTAGAGCTATCACCCAATGTAACATAGTTTCTTTCTCCTTTCAGGTTCCTAATGCAACTACTATAACAATCTTCACAAGAAAATACATTGTGGGAGGTACAAGAAATATGAATAAGAATATTAGGCTTGCCACACCAAAATTATTGATAATGCCTTTCAGACTTCTTATTTCACTGGGGATACATATGTTGATGATGTGGTTGTCTACTATAAAATTTATAATAGTGCAGTGGAACAAAGTAGATGAAATTAATGTACTGGTAAACATGTTTTACATGATGTTGAGAATTTTTACCTAACATTCTGCATTCTATTTTCTGAATAGGAATACTACACATATTATTTGAATTTGATGTCTCACTAGTATGTATAACCTCTTTCATGTCTTTGAAATTTACAACATTATATGCTTGACCAGATCCACCTTCTTCATCTATCTTATCATTAGTGACATGATATATTTTTCTTTGTTTCCTTAGGAAACTTAAGCATTCATCTTGAATATGTCCAAAACCTATACATTTAATACATTGAATCCAATTGAGGTATTCACTGCCCATTCCTTTACGCTTAAAGTTCACCTCTTTAAATTGTGTTTTTTATTGTCTTAAACATTTGTAGAGACATTATTCTCATATCTCATATATAGTTTTCTCTTCACATTACTAAATATCTATTCTTTAGAGGATTCTTAGCACCATAAAGAATCATTGGTTGATGAACTTCTCCTCCTTTTTTGAAACTTTCCATCTTAAACAAAATAAAGACCCTAGAACACACTGAAACAGAACACAGTGCCTTCTCTGATAACGATTGAAATGATATTCCTCGCAGGACAAATATTAGATACAATGTTTTGGAAAATGTGCATAACTTCTTATACCAGATTTGACAAATAATAGAGAAAAAAATCATAAGACAATAAATAACACAAAGGATTGGCAACCCATTATGGTGCAACGTCACCTATGTCTGGGGGGCAGTCATCCCATGAGAGGAAATCAACTCTCAACATTAAGAGTACAAATAGTCTTAGATGAACAAACCTTGTTACATGCCCATCATATTAATACTATCCATGATTTTTTATTCAGGACTCCCTATAGAACTATTCCACTCTCAATAGTTAGAAGTGAAATTTCTCTGGTACATACAACACATGGAAATACTTATATTCCTACATTAGAACAATGTCAAGGCAGATGTTACAAAATTCTATTTGGCATCTTGAACAAATTTATCAAGTTATAATAGGTACAAAAACTTAAACTGCAGAATGATAAATAACACATAGAGTTGTTAACCCAGTTTGGTGCAACATCACCTACTATGGGGGCTACCTAGCCAGGAAGGAAGTCCACTATCAGCAGTATTAGTTCAAAGCTAAACAATCTCAATTTACAACTTCTCACCTAATCCCCACCCAATTCAACATCTACCTAGGCACCTCTTAGATATGAGAAATCTCCATCTCACCTGTTGTACCCCAAAATTTTCCCTCTCATTTATCAAGACTTTCCTCATAATACTTCTTGGACTCCAGACAAGATTAGGGTTTGCTCAGCTCAAGACATCATCTTGCACTAATGACCTGAAATTAGGGTTTGAGTTTGCATAAGGATTTTTGGACCATCAATGATTCATGTTACTTTCATACACCATCTTGGACCCCTAATATTTCTCATACCAAGTTTTAAGCCTTGAATCACATTTTTGACCAGTCAATTGGACAGTTGACCTAAAAATCAGTTGTATTGGGGAAAAGTCAACTATGGCCAATTTACAGTCAAACTTTATAATTTTTGATCCAAAACAACATTTTATACTCCTATGTACCATTTGATCAAGTTTGTATAACAACTCCTCAAGAAATTGGTCAGATCATCAAAAGGGCAAAATGGTCAAAATTAGGGTTTGGACTGAGAAAGGGAAATTTCTGATTTTTAACCTAGCCAATGGAAAATTGGGTTCAAGCATGATTTCAAGGACTCAATGGCATCATCTTTACCTAATCATATAGTTCAAAAGATCTCAAATGCATAGGGTTGACAAATGAATTTTGTAGTCAACTGTGCACTGAAAAGTCAAACTTTGACTTTTTGGTCAAAATCAAGTGCCAAGGGTCATAATTCATCAAGGTATGTCAAAATGTGAAACTTGTTGACCAATAAACCTTAAATTTCAAATTAGGGTTTTAATTTGAAACTTTTCATAACTTAGAATTTTTCTAAGTATGGAAAATTTCTTATTTTTTCCCAACTTTCCATAACTTTTTCACCATGATGCAATTGGATTCAAAGAAAACTTCCAACATGAACGTTGTAGTCCTCCATGTAATCTACAAATTTTATTCACAAAGTTTTCCCAAAAGATGCTTGGATATCAAGTTATGAATTTGTAAATAAGGGTCCATGAACTAAAAGACTTATTGAAAATTTGCCCTAATTTAGGCAGGTTTTTGACCCAACTTCATGGATATTTTTCACATAGTTCCAAGAGGTATATCAAAATGAATTTCAAAGATGGATTGTAGAGCATGTTGCAATATTTCTAAAATTTTCAAGAACTCTCCAAGATCATTTGTGGTTAGGGAGAATCGAAGAAGAGAAAATGGCATTTTGTCACTTTTGTTCAACCCATTTTACAATGCACCAAGTTGCAAATCTGATCAAGCATGCTTGTACCTTACATTACAGGTCCTAAATCCATTCTACACTCCATAATTAAATTCAAATCAATGGATAATGGCTTTATTTTGACCTTTAGAGCATTGTACAAGAAACAATTCCATAAATGGCCAAAAGTGCACATTGCCATTTCCATAAAGAAAGCTTTTTGCAACTTTGCTATCCTTGAGCCTTGGACCTGTTCTTTTGTCACAAGCAATGTCCATAGACATCCAGCAATGTTTACCAACTATTATCAGCCCTAGAACTAGCAAGTACATCATTTTGGCTTAAATCATTTCACCTTTCTTCAAAAATAAGAAAAGTTGCAAAAGTCAAGATAACTTGTACATCTGATAAAGGGAAGGCTTGGCATCATTCAGAACAATTTCAGAAACTTGTTACAAGCCTAAGCACGAAAGCAAAAGATCCCAAGCACTCAAAAAATCAGAAAACACAAATTTCTGCCCAAACAGGGCAGCTTCTGCAAAATCCTTGCCAACTCAATTTTGGCCCGTGCGTTTTTCCTTTCAACCTTTGAAACACTTCATCCACATCATATCCAAACCATCCAAGCCCTTGTCCTGGTTCTGTAACCTCTATTTCAGACATCACCATTTTCAAACTTGAAGGTTGCAGGTTGACTTCTACAGGGAGTTTCAAGCATCCTCAAGGCAAGCTAGGCATTGGAATAGCTTGAGGGAACTTCAAGGAAGCTCACACGATCCTCAGGCCTCGCTCAAAGTCCCCACATTGCCATATCCAAACTCAGCTGAACAGGGTATTTTTCAAAACTCTATCTCTCTATTTAGGAATCCTCAAGCTTTGATTTGTGAAGCAAAGATGTAGTCCTTAACATGGTGAAGCTGTACATATGCATAGTTATCATTTATACTAACTGAGTAGTAAGAATTTGAAGCTTGAAGTTCATAAAAAATTTAGGTCAGAAATTAGGGGTGATAAAATTCTCCTTGATCTTTGAGTGTTAGGTCACAAACTTTATATCACTAGAATCGTGAGATCATAAGCTACATTTTTTGTGTTATAAGTTTTTGATTTTATGCAAGCTAGAGCAAGATACTAGTTTGAAGCAAAAACGCGCGTTTTGGGAGAGGCTGAAGGACAGGGATGAAGTTCCTGGGCCTGGCGCGCTTGGGCTTGCCGTTTCTACTTTCCACACCCCCTGATCCACTATCCACACCCCTTTGCATATTTTGTTATTTTTCATATTTTCTTTTTATTTTTGTGTTTATTGACTTTATTTTTTTTTCTGAACATTAAAAAATCACAAAAAATATTTTCTTAATTTTTTGCATTTTATTTTATTTTTTATCTTATTTTTTGTATAAAATATTGATTTATTAGAATAAATAGAATCTATTTTCTTAAAAGAAATAGTAAACATATTTAAAAATATCGTACATTTTTATTTTTATTATTCATACACATAAAATATTATTTTTATACATATTTTAATTTTTAATATTTATTAATAATATTATTTATTATTTCTTGTATAAAAATAGACAAAATAAAATAAATATAGAATATATATTTATTTTAATCAAAAACTAGGGTTTTACCCCTTTCAAAAATAACAATATTATTTTTCTTATTTTTAGGACTTAAATAATAGTATTTTCTCACACATAAAACAAATACAAAACATTTTTTGCATATTTACATTTTATTGCATATTTAAATACTTGTTTATTTATTTTATTGTACAATAATTCAATTGGGTTGTAATAGTATTTTAGGGTTTTATTTTGTGCAAATATCCCCATTCAAAAACTTGTATCCCCACTCCCATAATAATTGTTGTAATAGCTTAGATTTATTTTACGCAATTTATCGCATTATACCATGTTTAGTAAAATTAGGGTTTTGCATGATAAGACCAAAAAAAAAAACAAATAGAAAGACCTAATACAATACAAGACAAAAGCATGTAAAATGACACACATTGCACACAAGCACCCTTAGGGTTTCACCCACTTGGTTGCCTTAAAATAAATGGCCATGGTATGCATGCTAGGTATCTTGGCAAAACAAAACAAAACAAAAGATCATAGTCCCTCAATGACGCTATCAAAAGGTTGCCTAAACAAATGATCTTGGTCCCTCAAAATGCTAAAGATACTTGGCAACATTACTATCATGGTCATACGATGACCCACGCCCGTCCCGTTTAACATCCAAAGATAGGGTTATTTACCAAAGCAATGGTAAATCAACAATGTCAAAGGGATAAAAATGTACAAGAAAGACTTTTGAGTAGGTAGAATGCTTCTAGTTACTTGATCAATTTGCAAACAATCCTTGCTATTTTCAAACATCACAAACACATTTCAAAAACATTTCCAAACAACTTTCAAAACATTGAAACATTTTTCAAAAGACAAACATCTTTGTATACATTCTTACGAACGAGAATCATTACAAAGATTGCCTAAACGGTGGCCTCTTTTCAAAATACTTTCAAAACCATACAAAGCACCATTTCAAACAATTGCAAAAGCAAATAAAGTGATCTAAATAAGTAACTAAGAGCCCATGGAAAACCATGGATGAAAAGGGTTCTAGCACCTTCCCTTTTCATAATCTACCCCCCGAACCCAAAAACAATCTCAAAGGTCTTTCCTGTGTTTTTTTAACTTTCCTTTTGGATAAAAGAAAAGTCGGTGGCGACTCTTGCTAACCGCAACATTTGCAAACACAAACGCAAAACCTCAAGTCATTTCTCCCACCGCATCACATCACCTCCTAAACCACGTTAGTGATATCTAACAGTCTCAATCCCAATGACTGTATTGAGTATAACTTAATAAGAAGATCATATTTCCATTACAATACTTAGCCAATACTCTTGACCAAGAAAAATACTTGGATTTTCTTAAAAGCTTCATCTAAGAACAATACTCAACTCATTGCCTAAAGGCTTTTGAGTGAGAACATAATATCGACCATAAGTATCAAAAGATACAAGGGTGACTTACACCACACAATACACAAGAGACTCTCCAAACCTAAGACTATTTTTTCTTCCCCTATTTTTTTTCAATTGTTGAAAGAAGTAATTACATTAGGTTAGGTCTTCTCTTTAAATACACCTATGTAGTCCATGGGCTTCTAATTCTGCATCCATAAGTTTCTTGATCCATAAGCTGAGTGATGCACCAATTGTGTAGCAAAACTCCTTAAATCTTGGAACAACCAATACAAAGTTCCCTAAATTGTCTCAAGTCCAAATTTAGTAATCAATGCACAACTGGAGATATAAAACCTGTTCCAAAATAAATCTTCTTGACCTACGAAATTTACTAAGATATATCCAAAAAAATCACAGAATCTAATTAAATCTGTCAAGATTTAAAACAATAGCTCTTTCATGTTGTATATCAGAACAAGATGTCATGACATCTTGTTCGACATCTGGTCAGAACCAGGTTTTAGCAAAAGTTGAAAATCCCAAAACCATGGTACTAACAATCTCCCCGTTTGGAAATTTTTGGCTTAAACAACCAAAGACCAATTATCACGGAGAGAGGAATAAAACCACAAACATAAGCTACATAAAACATGTAAGCTCTAAAAAATGAACAACACGACTCATTGAGCTTGTACAATTAGACATGTTTATTACTCCCCCTGTCACACATAATCAGTCCTCCCTCTCAAGGAAAGAACCTACACACCATATCACACATGCACCAGAAAACACAACAAGTAGCAGTAGCTACTCCCCCATAATGATTGCATGAGCAATCACACACAACTACTCTTCCAAAAGCAATAACACCCAGTCCTATCACAATGTTAAATCAACATGTCAAGACATGTGATGTAACATTAGGACATAACACTTTACTCTCCCTTTTTAGCCAAAATATTCACAAAATTATAACAGAGTAAATGTACACATCAGTGGAAACACATAGCACATTAGAACATATTGCACTCAGGCAATAACATAGTGGAAACAAAAACAACTTGATGGAAACATAATAGGCATTAGAAACACATATGTTGTACAAATGCAATACCATAGATGGAAGCACACAAGATAAACACAAGTTACATGTCAAACATGTAGACTTTATTCAACTACACAAGCCAATAACTTGCACACGAGGAAGAAGATAACCTGACACTCCCCCTGAAACCTAGAACCAATTCTCATCACACAGAGAAGGAGAAACTTTTTTGGAAGCACAAGAGAATCCTTAAGAAGAAGAAAATTCATAATACATAACTCAGAGAACAAGACACAACTCTGCCCCATAACTTAGAACACAAGACACAAGACCTAAACACTCGGGATGTTAGAACATCCTTTGAAACATTCTTAAAAACCAACTTCAAGAATAGACTCTAGACTCACATGATGGAAAATCATGCTCTTTCTAAAGTGTTAAATAAAGAAAACAACATTTGACTAGACTAAAAACAAACAAACCAAATACAGAAAAGAGACAAACTCTAAGCTTGATACAAGATTAATTGCACCAAAACTGACTTAAAAGGAAGGAAGAAAGACAAAAAGTAAAACTCACCCAAAGAGAATCAATCTAAGGGTAAAAATGAAAGAAATGGCTCACTCAAACAAAACTAAGTCTCTTCAAAGAGACAAAAACAAACAGAAAAATAAGACTCTAAAGAAAAGCTGACTCAACAAAAAAAATACCTTTTTTAAAAATATTTTTAAAACGAATAGCATATAAAAGCTATCTAACACACCCTTACTGGGTCAATGAAATTGAACCAATCTTGATCAACCTGAGTATGAATTATGTATATGCATATGGTTCTTCTTGAGAAACTTTACCTTTATTAGGTGGTTTCCATGTCCCGGATGTTCTAGTAGATGTTACAACATCCGGTACAGTGTTAAACACTACTTTCTTTGAACCAAAACCCATTTCCTTCTTGATTTTTAGTAGAAGAGTTTTCTTTTGCATCATAAATGTTGAAACGATGCTTGTGAGGATGGTGAAGTTGTTGGTCTTTAAATACAAGGAAAGTTACTTAGGTTGTAACGAAACCTTTCTTGTAACAACACTTCAATTAATTAAACCATTTTTGGAAGAAGATAAGATCACACTTAGTAACAATGAACCACGCAACATAAGAGAGATACACGTTATTCTCTAGCTTTCTTTTTTTCCAAGCTTTGACTCCTTGAAAATTTTTACAACATTTGAAATGACATTTCCATGCCATTGAAAATGATTCTTCTGATATTGCACACTCCACTAGGTGAAAGAATATAGTCGGGAGACCTTATAAACAATTACTACAATAATTCTTCAGTAGTGCGATTCCAAAATTACCCCTCATATTCTCAATGTAACTTGCACCTCAAGTTATGATGGAAATACTTTCAGATCTTCTTAACCATACTAAGTTTAGGAGTGACAATATAAACTTATAGAAAGATTATTGACACAAATATGACAAACCCAGTGACTTTGTCCTGCAAGCTGAATAAAATCCTTGTGCCTTGATTGCATAATCATGTCACGCTACCATGTCACGACATCTAGTTTGGCATTGCACTCTTTTAGTAACCAACCCAATTGAAAATACATCTTCCTTCAACAATGTACCTAATCTTAGAGATATACCAGGGTTCAGTTAATTATAATCCAAGAGACTAGAATATCCTCTAATGGTACAATCTTCTTCAGACTTGGAAAATAGATTGTTACTCCAAGACTCACAATTATTCAATATTCCATCTTTGAAACATCTGACGATTGAACCAATCACAAACTCCAAATAATAAACTCCCTCTTAAAATGATTTCTTGAGAGCTTCCTTATTTAGTGCCTCTTAGACCTTTAGAATCTTCCACACACTGAAGTAAAAAGTTGATGTGATGATGTTCCAACATCTGGTTAAACATCAATGCCTTTCTCAATAAACATATCACCGATTTGATCCCGAAGTTACTCATCACTAAAAGTACTTCTCTCAATATAGAAACTCAGAAACATACGTTGTTCTCATTCAAGGAGTAGATAAGACCCTTTGAAGACTTCACATATAATAGATTAACTTTTTTAAAGGAACCAAAAGAAAATCATATATACCTTTCTATCCATTAGGACCCTCACTTTGCATTAAACCAAATAGATCCAAGAAACAGGTTCTTAAGCTTTTGTAATTGTCTAATGTTGCACCATCCGGTGTGACATCTTGACTTCTTCTATCATATGCACCAAGTAACAAGATAAACAATTTAATACTTGTGAGATCCACAAATACCAATTGTTCCTAAATCCTCAGAGGAAATTCAGACACTTCATTAGTGACAGAAAATTCTTCCTTGATGACATATACCTTTAGACCTTGATCACATAACTGACTTATGGTTATCACAAAAGTCATCATGCCTTTAGTAAGAAGGTAAGAAATTACCAAAAACTTAGATAATCCATCTTGAATTCGTTATTTATCCAATGTCCTTAAACTTCTCATTTAGCATCATCAACAAAGTAACACTGATTAGAATGAGACTCAAACAAACCTCCAGAACTACTCCTATTGTAGTTAAGTGTCTGAAAAGTTTGTGTCAAAATACCAATCATCTTAGTTGAATCTTCAAGAATGTATGATGAAATAAGGAAGTTAACTCCTTCTCTGAGTATTAACCATTATCGTGTTAAACAACATTGATTTGACATTTAACAACGTAACCAAAACTGTTAAATTAAACTTATCACATAAGAGATATCTTTAGTGCATGTATATGCATGTAGCATGAGTAAGCTGATGTCCAGCATAATGTTAAGACATTAAGATTGATATCCTTGATGTTAATTCTTTGTTTTGTTATGATTGACATTATGTTTGGTAAAACTAACTTAGCATAGACATGTTGAAATAAGAAGTTCTGTCAACTAGAGAAACATGCCAAACAAAGATGTCCAATGCATAATCATTTGACATTATGTCTACGTACAGTTGGACTTTTGGAAACTGTTAGTTTGTTACAGACACAAAATATTTTGAGAATATTATGAAATCCTATGTGGCACTCGATTTAAGGATAGAAGATTATATCTATTTTCAAGGAGTATTCTCAGTTTCTAAATAAGGAAGTTAACTCCTTATCTGAGTATTAACCATTGTTGTGTTAAACAACACTGAACTTGACCTTTAAGAAAGTAATTAAAACTGTTAAATTAAACTTATCACAGAAGAGATATCTTTAGTGCATGTTATGCATGTAGCATGAGTAAGCGGATGTCTAGAACAATGTTAAGACATTAAGATTGATATCCTTGATGTTAATTCTCTATTTTGTTGTGACTGGAATTATGTTTGGTAAAACTAACTTAGCATATACATGTTGAAATAATATGTTCTATAAACTAGAGTAACATGTCGAACAAAGATGTCCAATGCATAATCATTTGACATTGTGTCTGCGTATAGCTGGACTTTTGGAAACTGTTAGTTTGTTATAGACACAAAATATTTTGAGAATATTATGCAATCCTATGTGGCGCTCAATTTAAGGATAGAATATTATATCTATTTTTCAAGGAGTATTCTCAGTTTCTAAATATGGACATTTTTTAGGAAACTAAATGATTGAAGTCCTAAATTTGTGGAGAATATCTTGGAGCATTTTTAGCAGCTGTTTTGTTGTGTTTTGAAGCCCAAATTCAGTTCAGAAAAAGGTTATAAATAGAAGATTATAAACCTAAATAAGATACGAGTCAAGTATGTAAAAGTATCATATATTAGGGCTTCGTTATTGAGCCATTCTCTAGAAGAGTTAGTTTGTGTTATTTTTGAGCCTCTCTAATATCATGTTGATAGAAGAGTAGGACTGTTGTTAGTTGAGTTGTAACTATGAATCACTCATGAGATTTTAAGCATAAAGTTGATTATTATTCTTGGAGGAAGCTTGTAAGCAACTTTTAGTATTGTTCTTGGTCGAAGCTTTTAAGCAAGACTAAGTATTTATGATTGATGTGTAAACTTTGACTTAGTTTCGGTTCAATTTATTGTGAATATGACTTGTTTATAGACAACCCTATCATTGGGATAGGTCTTTTATCACTCCGGTGATTGGAAGTGGGATGAAGATTTGTCATATCTAGGGAGGACCTAGATAGAAGTAGCATTGGGTAGTGATTAGGAGAGAAGTTGTAAACTTGGGACTATTTTAGTGCTGAACTAATACTACTAATAGTGGACTTCCTTCCTAGTTTGATAGCCAGAATTTTAATTGGTATCAAAGCAGGTATCTTATTTTGTTTCTGGGTGAGATCCTGGGAAGATACTTTCTGGTACTGAGGACAACGGAGGAGGTTTCTTATGAAAATATATGTGAACATGGTCAATTCATATTGTTGTGTGGAGGATCCCATGAGGGAGAGCTTTGATTGGTGTGATAGAATTGAGGTGTTTGTCTGCGAAGATTTTTAAGTTGTGCCTGAAGGTTATTGAGGAGTGTTTATTTGTGCTCATTTGCATCTGTTCACCTCTGAAGGTCCACCATACGATGGTGTGATACTTAGAAGATAGATTCAACCAAATTATTGAATTTTCCAAAGATACTTGAGGTCCATCTAAAGTCCACTCACAAAGGCACTTATAAATGAGTTTGTTGAAAAGAGATCTGAAGAAAGTTAAAAGAAATTTATTTTTTCTTCCAACTCTAAAAGGCAGCTTTCTGGTCTCTGATAAAAGATCTCTAAGTGTTCTCCTTGTAAAGATGTTTTACTAAATGTTGGAACATCACATCAACAATGTGTGTTGAATCCTGTTGTACAAAGGAATGGCATAACATATGCTTTGGGTGGTAAACAAATGTGTATTGATCACATATGTTTAGAACCTTCTCCTGAATTGGAAGAGGAGGAATTTGTGTTATGTTTATAAGGAGTTTCTATCCAAGAAACATGTCTTAGATAAGTGGGTTGGTTAAATGATGATCAACCTATTAATTACTTCTTGGTTCATTTTATTTCAGATCCAAGAAAGTAAGAGTGTAGAGGCTGAAATCTATTTTCTTGTGGAGATTTGTTAAAGGCATCTTAACTAGATTTTTTATGGAGGTCAGTTCAAATGTTGAGGATATTATCCCTATCATCGGGAAGATTCCTATTATCAAAAGGAGCCAGTTTTGTGGAATCTTGCATATGGCTACTTTGCTCTAATGAAACAGTTTGAGTTGAAAAAAGGGGGAGTCCTTAATATAGAGTTATAAGACCTTGAAGAAATGTCAAATATAATGTCTTGACATCTTTGTGTTGAGAATTTATTTTTCTCAAAATGCATGAAATGGTTATTGATAATGCTATGGTATGATGTCATGATGTTATGTCCAAGTAATCATATACAAGCAAAAGCAAACAAATCATTATGTACAAAGCAAACAAGTCCTTAGGTTTAGGCTTGCATGGGTTTCAATAGGTAAGTACCCTCTTGAATTTTAGTTGGTTCAACCTGTCCTAGAAAGTAATCGGGTTCTAGGGGATCTCAATATCACTGATCTTTCTTCATCGGTCATTGTTTCAGTGCAAGCCTCTTTATTAGCGACCAAAATATCTCGAAAGTGTGATCTCAATAAGTGTAGTATTGAGTATCAACCAACTTCGGACTGCACCAAATCCGGCTATCTCACTACTTCCTAATGGCCAAGTTGATCAATTAAAGGTTCTAAGGTCAGTTAGTTCTTCATGACACCATACAGCGGCCCCGTATTCTCCTTGACTAAACTCAAGGGCTACCGGTACCAACAAATGTGTCACACTAACGTAGCTAACACTTCAACCATGTCGGTATACCCCGCACAGTCCTCATGATCTATTGCTACTTACTTAAAAGGTTCCCCAGATCCGGGTGTAGGATCAAAACCCAAACAAGGACCCAAAAATGTAAAGCAAGCAAGTCAAACAAAGAAATCATTATAAAGGTGACCTAGCTCTAAGGTAACCCCACTTTTAAGTTTAGTCCCCAGCAGAGTCGCCAGTTCTATAATATAGTGGGGGAACTGACTTGGGTGTTTTGCATTTTATCGCAATTGTTGCGTGTAATACCCTAAATTTGTCCTACCCTTCTACGTTTATATGGTTTACGCATTGTCGCACTTTTCTCATTTACATATTTCCATTAAGTCATTTAACATTGCATACGTTCACTAACAACATAACTTCGCAAGGGGTCGAGAACCTTTAGGGTTAGGGTTTTATCAATTGGATAAGGTGTATGTGTTCAAATAGAGCATGATTCTTCTGGTTATTTTTTAAGGCAGTGAAATTATAGAATTAGGGTTTTGTGTTCATGGATATTGTGGATCTTTTCTTCATCAAGCTACAAGGTCATCCTCCACCTAGAATTCATCCAGAGCAAAGTACATTAGGGTTTTTACTTATGGTATTTGGTGTCTCATCAAGGTTGTAGTTGAGGTTATTTTGAACCGGGATTTTGGCTTAAACTATCTTTCTCCTCATTGAGTATCCAATGCCAGAGAATCGGGGATTCAAAGCACTAATTTTGTCGATCATCAAGTAAATACGTAATGCTAGGATGATGTTACGAATTCACTAAGATTAAGGCATTATTGCTTCTCTCGTTTCTTGTTTTCATTATGGTGAAAGTATTCGTTCAAGTGATTATTTGGGGTCATGAGTTCAAGTGGATTCGAATTTGTTAAATTGGACCAATATTTTAAGAGGCAAAGTGTATTGAGTTTGGAAAGTCCACCCACGTGGATTCCTTGAAATTCAAGTCACTTCGAAGAAGAAAACACACCATGTTCATCCATGATCAAGATTTTGGATTTCAAATAAAAGTCTTTCTTTAGTCATCTTTGAGTTTATCTCGTGAGTCATCCATAAAAAAGGTTCGATATCATATGTTTCATTCAAGTCGCAAATAAAGAAGCATTGGGAGCTCTTAGTTCTATTTGAAGAGAACTTGATTTTGGATAGGAGATTGAAGATTTGGAATTGCCAAATTAATATTGCATTCAAGAACATTCAAGTTTCATTCAAATTTCCACCAAGTATTAAAAGAGGGTTCAAAGCCATTTCTTTAGAATATTCATCATGAAGGTGGAAGCAAGCTTCTTTACAAAGCAAAAGGAATTCATATTTTATGTTACATTGAATCATACATTACAAATACCCAACACCATTTACAGTATCCAAAAATATACTACAAAAATGAGAAATACACTTAAAGGTTCATATATTGATTCTCATCATCGCTTTTTGTGTGGCCTTGTCGTGTTTGAAACACAACCTTGTTGCTTCCATCTTCATTACCTTCTTCATGACCAAACCGGCGTATTGTAACTTGCCATGATCTATGCCTTTTGTTTCAATCCAAAGCAATCCTGAACATTTACACAACAAAAAGAAACGGTTATTAGAATTCCCAACAAACCAAAACAGAATTTTCTAACCATAACAACTAACTATAACCAACTTTCCAAAACAGCCCTGCACATAACAAACTCAAACTGCAATAGCCAAAACAAAATTTTCCCTAACCGTTCTCTAAAAACAGCCCTGCACAATAACCCTCTATAACGGATCCAAAATTAGCATAATGTCAAAAACAGCATATGCATAACAGAAAATCATAACTAACCTTTAACCAAACTCCTAACTGTAACCAACCTATACCCAATTTCCTAACCAACTTCCTAAACCCCTTTTCAATTTCACATTTTTATTCCTTTTAGTTTAATTGTTTTATATATTTTTATTTCAAATTAATAATAATGCTGGTAATAATTTGTTGAAATAAATAAAATGCTGAAAATCTGGTGATGGGGCTATTGGATTGGGCCGAACCCCATGTTCTCCTCAGGCCCGTTATCATCTGTTTTTTTTTTCATCCTGGAGATTATTTAGTAAAAATGGCTTTTCATGGATGTTTCTTGTTGGGCCTTTGGCAAATTGCTGAACCACACCCCCTGAATTCAGCTTGTACCCCCCTGATCCTTCTAATTTTTCTTTTTTATTATTTTAGTTTTTCTTCTAGTTTAATTTTTTCTCTCAATTGATAATAAAATGATACAAAATAATAGAATATTTTAGAATTCTTTAGAATTTCTTTTTATAATTTCGATTAGAATTTTTTTACTATTTTATTTTTCATATTTGGTAATCATTTTTATTGCCTTTTTAGTCAAGATTTTTGTGATAGCATCGATATAACTCTTGCAATGTGGAATGCTCGGGGTTAATTCTTCAATCACTCGCCCAAGGAAACTTTGATAGAATTTTCTTACCGCTTGCACAATTTTGAAGAGGCAACGGACCTTCTCCGTTCGGTATCGTCACAACCCTGTTTTATTTCTTCATTTCCGTACTTCATCGCAATCCATATGCATGCTAACATTAGATAGAATTCCCCCAAAATTCTAACTTTAGGTCTAACAACGCACGATAACATAGGTTTAGAAATAGGCTAATCTCCCTTTAACTTTTCTTTCGCCTTCTGCATTCGCGCCTAAAACAAAAACTCATTTTCTTAACAAATCAAAAACATGATAATCATACTTAAACCCTTTTTCAAGGTAACAAAACACAAAACAAATTCAAACCATTTTGTGTGCTCGAGCACCTTTTCTCTAAAACCCTTTTCAGGTAAGGACATGATTAGTTTACTTCTGTGCCAACGCATAAGTCTCCAAAGGTCGAGCTGCGGCAGAAGGCGGAATTAGCATAGTCCATTAAAAACATAAACAAACAAAAACATATGAGCCGAACTACGGTAGCTCTGATTCCTCAAAAAGGATACGTAGGCATTGGGGTGGGGCCCAGGCAAGCACAATTTTATTTTCCCTACATTATTTTCTCCTTTCTTTTGCATGCATTCCCTCCAGTAGTATAGTAGACAGTAAGCATAGATTAAACACACCCATAAGATAGATAACAAGAGTGGATACCGTAGAGTACTACGGGCGTGTGGGGTGCTAATACCTTCCCCTCGCGTAACAGACTCCCTTACCCGATCTCTCGGTCGCAAGACCGTGACTTCTCCCTTCTCAGGTTTTCTCAATGTTTACCTTTCCCTGCATGTGGGATAAAAGACGTTCGATGGCGACTTCATTGTTTGATGATTTTCATCCGGTTGTTTCAGCTGGCGACTTCACTGGGGAAAGGTCGACCAAATGTTGGTCCGTCCCAGAGTCGCTCCTAGCTCTTGCTTTCTTTTCTTTGGGTGTTTATTTTTATGCTTTCAGTTTATTCATTCATTTTGTATATACTTGAGCATACGTATGCATTGCATTTTACTGTCTTCCATATACTATTGTTGTACTTGATCTGCTTCTTATTGGGTGGGTGTTACTATGAGGTAAAAGGCCCAATACCCAGGCCAGAGCTGTATACCATAGGAACCCTAGGAATAGAGTGGAACATGAACGGCTAGTTGACTTAGGTCTCACTATCGCCTCCATGTCATCCACGCTCAGATGAGGTACAAATGAGGGGCTATCGTTTTCACGTAGGTGATACGCGATAGTTTTTCAGGAGTACCCTCGATTCTGAGTTACCATTTCCTTACCCTGACCTAGTCTTCACCCGTGAGCGGGGAGGGAATTCTTATTACAGGTACATATGGTGACTATGTTCAGATGGTTACTCATGCTCGGATGGTGACTACGCTCAGACGGTAACTATTGGTTCTAATGGCTATATTCTGGATTTCTGTTATGACTTTATGCAGATGCTATATCCTGTGGGTCACCGTGGAGTTCTCAGACTTATTTTCTGAGTTCCTGACTTTTTTACCTGGAGGTTCATTCAAGCCTTCATTCTTGGTATTCCCAGCATTGTTCAGAAATGCTCAACAGTATCCAGTTCCAAAAGCCTTGATCCCGTAAAATGGGAGATCCACATGGTACTTGGTTCTTATATGTGCGGAAGCTATGCCAGACTTTTGATCTAATGATACTCATATGGTTCATAACAGTGCAACAATCATATTCAGAAATGATGGAACCTTGATCCTCTTTGATCTCATGCCTTTGCATACATAACATGGCTAACCACATGCTTAACATACATGTTTTGTTATCTCCAAGGAATCACATTTGCAAGTCTTATACTAAACTCTTCCATCCCTTACTTGCGCAAAATCAAAATCAAAGCACGCAAATTCCCTGGAAATGACAAAACATGACATGGCATTCATTCATACACCCCATGCATATTCATGCATTCATGACAGGTACCCGAAGATTGGGGATTCTTATTCAGACATGGGGTTCTCTTTAAAGGTTCAACCTGATTTCTCACCGCACATGCTCAGAGATCAGTTATGGAATAACTCCGAGTGGTACATGCAAGCATTGGCTCGTAGTCAGAAACTTCTTCAAACAGGAAGATAATGGATTAAATACTCAGATAAGCCAGGGGCACCTGGCCATCCGATTTAAGGTATGTCATCCAAAGACAATGTCTGAGACAGGCTCAATCTAGAGACTACTGTGTTCACATCAGATCTGAAGGGGAATTCTCTCGCACACTCGAGCATCAAGTCTACAGAAAGTCGTCAGAATCAGCAAGTCTATACGGAGTCAAGTCTCCTCAACAATGGAAATCATTGGTTTCTTTACTGCATTTTCATTTCAATTCTTGCTTGTTTGCTTAAACATCGCTTGTATATAGAAACTTGTCTATTTTTGAACGAAAATCTTAATGCAATAAGTATGCTTGTCTTGAAGTGTTCCTTTCATTTTTACTCATCCATTCGTTATCACTCTTTAAATGTTTTACTTGCATATTGATTCCAGATTTCCTAGTCTTATTCTTAGGTAAAGATTCAAAGGAGGATGATAACGATCTGAAAACGCAAAAATCTCTGGTCGGTACGCTTTTGAGTAGGACCCTGCTGACGATGTACAGGCCTTGTTTCAATCCCTAAACATCGGAGATATAAGGGAGATAGACCCTCGTCAACCCCTCTGAGCCCTCGAAGTAGGAGTTTCTTTTCTATTCAGAAAAAACCCTCATTTTAACCTTGGGGCGGGTAGTGTTCAGCTAACCTGATCAAGCATTCAGAACTCATCAAGAGTGTGCATCCAAGGATACAACAATGGTTATCCAGCAAAGGTTGAGGAAAGTCAAAACCACAGTGGTCAACCCTCATCTATCAGCAATGTGCATCAATTAACAATATCCCAATGGATATCTCTCGCACATCAGGAGGTCGACAGATGACAATACAACAATGACTATCCCTCATCTATCAAAGACTCAAACAGTCACGATCACTTCCGAAAAATCAAAAACAACGCGAAGATCAACGAATTGTTCAAAATGAAAAAATACGAATAAGAAAGAAACAAAAATCCCCGCTAAGTCGAAACTTGAAAACAAGTCGCTTAGGCAAAAATTGGGGCATCCCGCTGGACTTCCAAATCGAAATTCAAAAGAATTTGTCCAGGCAAAAATTAGGGAAAGCAAGAAAGAAATTGAAAAGCCTAAAAGGCGAGAAAAGGATTACCAATGAAAATCCTCATCAAAGAACAAAGTCGTGTGATCAGACACCAAAAACAAAATGTGAAGTGGCTGTCATGTCCAAGAAACCACAGTGGTTCCTCAACCATCACAAACTCTTCTAGAGAGATGAATGCTTGTATTGGGTCAACTGAACGTAGGAATGGAGAACATCATGGAGAATGGGTGGGCACCAAATAATTTTGAGCCTTAAATCCTTTTTTCTAAAACCGTGAACCAGGCCACGTTACAACCCATAAAAGTCCTAACTGAAGCATGGGTCAATTCGAAAGCGTGCTACAACGAGATAGCATTTAACTGACTCCTAAGAGGTATGTTTGAATATCTATGTTAGCATCATATGCTTGCATTATCTTTCATGAAAAAAAGAATTTGAAAATGTTTCTCTCTAGCTAGTGACTCGTTCACAACAGAGTTGTGATGTCATTTCATTCAAAGTTTTTTCAAACTTCAAGCTTACATATGTGTTGCATTAGAATTATCATTCTCATAATAAACATTCTTCTGCATACAAAACAACTGATCGACATCAAGTAAGTTTGCACAATGAACAATCGGTGAAGAGATCAATCTTGTCAGAGAAGAGAGGCTTGAATACCCTTTTGAAGCAAGAGTCAGCTGCCACAAGAGAAAATGAATAATCCAGAGGCATATTAACCAATGATTCTGTCAAGAGAAATCATCTTGGTACTTCACAGTCTGAGTACCATTCAGGGATAAAGTTAGCAGATTCTATCAATCTGGGGCATTCCCTTAAAACTGCCAATTTGGGGCAATCAAGTCGAGAATCGATCTCTCCTAGCTCAGCCAAATCTGGGGCATTCCCTCAAAGTTATCAATCAGAGGTTATCACGTTGATTAATCTCTTCAAGCTCGATCAATCAGAGGCTATCACGTTGATAAATCTCTTCAAGCTCGATCAATCAAAGGCTATCACGTCGAGAGATCTATTCAGAATTCATTCAACCTGGGGAGGTTACGTCGAGATTCGACAAATCTCTCCAAGAAAGCTGTAACCAAGAGCAGTTTGTTTCGTGGCTCAAGACATTGGGGCAGGCCACCTCATATCGTATTGTGGCACGAATCTTCTGGTCTTCTATTCAACCTAGATCTTCCCAGAGACCTCCAAACATGGGCATTCCTCATCCATACTTGCAAAGTTGCTCAAGCCATTTATGTTGCACGAGACCACTACAATCAGCTAAAAGCATCATAACGGTCATCCTGACTTAGCCAGCACACGAAGCTGCCTTCATCTCCTGCAGACAATTTCAACTTGATTCCCCAAGTGAATTCAGAAAGTTTGGAGTTTCCATTTGAACGGCACGCGCAAGTGCATCCTCAGTGGAGTTAATCAAGAACATCCCCAATGGATCTAAACCGGGGCATTCACAGAGCTAAACCAGGGAATTCGCAGAGCTAAACCGGGGCATTTGTAGGTCCATGACCATCTCTTATCCCCAAGTGATTCAAGAGGCAATTCCCCAGTGTGCGTAAACTTGGGGCATGTATTCAAAGAGATCGATATGGTGTTCGGTACCCATTCTTCGGCATATTCAGTTCTATCATCCTCTCAACGGTTCAGGATGTTTGGAAGTCTGGCCAGGTTATCTCTTCCTAACAGTATGATTCAGAATCCAGCATCGTACCTGAAGACTCGCTTCGTCAGCAATTCAATATCCAGCAGAGTCATCAATAATCTTCGATGTCATGGGCTCTCCAGTGCAATTTTTTGTCAGTATCCCCAGCAATCTTTGGTACTGCAGACTTCCAGCGTCAATATATACTGACATCCCCAGTGATGAGCAGCGGTCTCCAATAGGCCTCTTTTTATCCCCGTGAAGTTTATTTCTTCGCATTACATATAATTATCATTACATAACATTGCATCCTTAAAAGCGCGTAGCTGATCAATTAGAGTGGATCTTTGCGTCAAAAGAAATTCAAACATGCATACGAAGCATAAGCCAGATCAGGTACCTTACACAAAGACCTGAATTATTCAAGGACAACAATACATCCCTACAAAAGGGTATCATCCCCAGAGTCCCCAGTCGGTGACCTTCACTTTTTCAATGCCCAACAAAATCAATACACTTTGTCATTCTAAACCCAGTTCTTGTCTGGTAGTCAGTTCCCTAAACATTTGTTGTGTCAACTTCCAACACTCGTCGTGTCAATTCCTAAACACTCGTCCGTGTTAATTCCTAAACACTCGTCGTGTCAATTCCTAAACACTCGTCCGTGTTAATTCCTAAACACTCGTCCGTGACCATTCCCAAACACTCGTCCGTGTCCATTCCTAAACACTCGTATGTGTCAAGTTTCCTGAAAACCCACCCGGGTCAGTTATTCAAACGCTCGTCTGTGTTCAACCTTTTGATACACGCCTGTATCTTCTTTCAATACTCGTCCGTATTGATTCAAACACTCGTCCGTGTTTACCCTTTGATACTCGTTCGTATCTCCTTTCAATACTCATCCGTATTGATTCAAACACTCGTCCGTGTTTAAACTTTTGATACTCACCTGTATCTTCTTTCAATACTCGTCCGTATTGAATCAAACACTCGTCCGTGTTTAACCTTTGATACTCGTTCGTATCTTCTTTCAATACTCGCCCGTATTGATTCAAACACTCGTCCGTGTTTAACCTTTGATACTCGTCCGTATCTTCTTTCAATACTCGCTCGTATTGATTCATACACTCATCCGTGTTTAACCCTTGATACTCGTCTGTATCTTATCTCAATACTCGTCTGTATTGATTCAAACACTCGTCCGTGTTTAACCTTTGATACTCGTCCGTATCTTCTTTCAATACTCATCCATATTGAATCAAACACTCGTTCATGTTTAACCTTTTGATACCCGTCCGTATCTCCTTTCAATACTCATCTGTATCTTCTTTCAATACTCGTCCGTATTGATTCAAACACTCGTCTGTGTTTAAACTTTCTTGATGCTCGTCCGTGTCGCTTATCTAAACATTCATCATGTCGTAACCCATGTTTTCATCGTCGAACCTGAGATCGCCTCTTGGCTAGGTTCTTCCTTAAAATCACCGTCGAACCTGAGATCGCCTCTTGGCTAGGTTCTTCCTTCAAATCATCGTCGAACCTGAGATCGCCTCTTGGCTAGGTTCTTCCTTCAAATCATCGTCGAACCTGAGATCGCCTCTTGGCTAGGTTCTTCCCTGAAATCATCGTCGAACCTGAGATCGCCTCTTGGCTAGGTTCTTCCCTCAAACCTTCGTCGAACATGAGATCGCCTCTTAGCTAGGTTCTTCCCTCAAATCATTGTCGAACCTGAGATCGCCTCTTGGCTAAGTTCTTCCCTCAAATCATCGTCGAACCTGAGATTGCCTCTTGGCTAGGTTCTTCCCTCAAACCTTCGTCTAACCTGAGATCGCCTCTTGTCTAGGTTCTTCCTTCAAATCATCGTCGAACCTGAGATCGCCTCTTGGCTAGGTTCTTCCCTCAAACCTTCGTCGAACCTGAGATCGCCTCTTGGCTAGGTTCTTCCCTCAAATCATTGTCGAACCTGAGATCGCCTCTTGGATAGGTTCTTCCCTCAAACCTTTGTCGAACCTGATATCGCATCTTGGCTAGGTTCTTCCTTCAAATCATCGTCGAACCTGAGATCGCCTCTTGGCAAGGTTCTTCCCTCAAATCATCGTCGAACCTGAGATCAACTCTTGGCTAGGTTCTTCCCTCAAACCTTCGTCGAACCTGAGATCGCCTCTTGGCTAGGTTCTTCCCTCAAATCATCTTCGAACCTGAGATCGCCTCTTGGCTAGGTTCTTCCCTCAAACCTTCGTCGAACCTGAGACCGCCTCTTGGCTAGGTTCTTCCTTCAAATCATCGTTGAACCTGAGATCGCCTCTTGGCTAGGTTCTTCCCTCAAATCATCGTCGAACCTGAGATCGCCTCTTGGCTAGGTTCTTCCCTCAAATCATCTTCGAACCTGAGATTGCCTCTTGGCTAGGTTCTTCCCTCAAATCATCGTCGAACCTGAGATTGCCTCTTGGCTAGGTTCTTTCCATTTACTTTATCTTAGAACCTGAGATCACCCTTTGGCTAGGTTCTCTGTCAAATCACTCTCATGTATCACCTTAGGATCGTAGGTCGCCCGTAGACCCCGTCCGCTGTCTTTTCATACCAACCATTCTTCTTGAATTGGCATCAAGCCATGTTACAAGTCCAATCTCTCTCTTCATTGAAGAAAAAAAAGGATTCTTCCCCCAGCAAATAAAAAATACTTACTCTCTCTTAGGACAAATTTCCGGCATTGGTATTTAATCATCTTCCACCTCAAACTTCCAAAAGACACACGCCAATCGTACTTTCAGGTTTAAGACGATTAAATAGAGGAAGCTGTAATACCCTAAATTTGTCATACCCTTCTATGTTTATCTGGTTTACGCATTGTCGCACTTTTCTCATGTACATATTTCCATTAAGTCATTTAACATTGCATACGTTCGCTAACAACATAACTTCGCAATGGGTCGAGAACCTTCAGGGTTAGGGTTTTATCAACTGGATAAGGTGTATGTGTTCAAATAGAGCCTGATTCTTCTGGTTATTTTTTAAGGTAGTGAAATTACGGAGATAGGGTTTTGTGTTCATGGATATTGTGGATCTTTTCTTCATCAAGCTTCAAGGTCATCCTCCACCAAGAATTCATCCAGAGCAAAGTACATTAGGGTTTTTACTTATGGTATTTGGTGTCTCATCAAGGTTGTAGTTGAGGTTATTTTGAACCGGGATTTTGGCTTAAGCTATCTTTCTCCTCATTGAGTATCCAATGCCAGAGAATCAGGGATTCAACGCACTAATTTTGTCGATCATCAAGTAAAGACGTAATGCTAGGATGATGTTACAAATTCACTAAGACTAAGGCATTATTGGTTCTCTCGTTTCTTGTTTTCATTATGGTGAAAGTATTCGTTCAAGTGATTATTTGGGGTCATGAGTTCAAGTGGATTCGAATTTCTTAAATTGGACCAATATTTTAAGAGGCAAAGCGTATTGAGTTTGGAAAGTCCACCCACGTGGATTCCTTGAAATTCAAGTCACTTAGAAGAAGAAAACACACCATGTTCATCCATGATCAAGATTTTGGATTTCAAATAAAAGTCTTTCTTTAGTCATCTTTGAGTTTATCTCGTGAGTCATCCATAAAAAAGGTTCGATATCATATGTTTCATTCAAGTCGCAAATAAAGAAGCATTGGGAGCTCTTAGTTCTATTTGAAGAGAACTTGATTTTGGATAGGAGATTGAATATTTGGAATTGCCAAATTAATATTGCATTCAAGAACATTCAAGTTTCATTCAAATTTCCATCAAGTATTAAAAGAGGGTTCAAAGCCATTTCTTTAGAATATTCATCATGAAGGTGGAAGCAAGCTTCTTTACAAAGCAAAAGAATTCATATTTTATGTTACATTGAATCATACATTACAAATACCCAACACCATTTACAGTATCCAAAAATATACTACAAAAATGAGAAATACACTTAAAGGTTCATATATTGATTCTCATCATCGCTTTTTGTGTGGCCTTGTCGTGTTTGAAATACAACCTTGTTGCTTCCATCTTCATTACCTTCTTCATGACCAAACCGGCATATTGTAACTTGCCATGATCTATGCCTTTTGTTTCAATCCAAAGCAATCCTGAACATTTACACAACAAAAAGAAACGGTTATCAGAATTCCCAACAAACCAAAACAGAATTTTCTAACCATAACAACTAACTATAACCAACTTTCCAAAACAGCCCTGCACATAACAAACTCAAACTACAATAGCCAAAACAGAATTTTCCCTAACCGTTCTCTAAAAACAGCCCTGCACAATAACCCTCCATAACGGATCAAAAATTAGCATAATGTCAAAAACAGCATATGCATAACAGAAAATCATAACTAACCTTTAACCAAACTCCTAACTGTAACCAACTTATACCCAATTTCCTAACCAACTTCCTATAACAACTTTTCTTAACTTTCTAACAGATTTACAAGCCAAACTGAATGACATAACTAACTTTAACCACCAATAACAAACAACAAACAGCCTAACTAACCTCTAACCTATCCTAACCACCAATAGATTCCAACAAACTTCTAGCATAAGAGCCCACAAGAACCACCATTTTTTCTCATGCCTCATCTCAATTCACCACAGGTCCTTTTCACCAAACTCAGAACACGCACCATTTTCCAATTTTTTTCCATCTTCATCTTCTACCTCTCTCATCCTCTCGGAAATTTTCTCTTATCTCCCTCATACCCTCACCATAAGCTCACTACCAAAGGCTATTGAAGCTCGTCCTCATAGCTTCAATGAGCTTGATCTTAACCTTCATCTATCTCTACTTTTTGCGAACAGCATCATAAGAACAACAACGACTTCACTATGCATCACAACAACCACAACGCGAGATCGATAACAGGAAAACGCATACGTGGATAATTATTCAAACCCAGAAAGATCGAAAAGAAACTCACCTCAAGAATCTTCTTCAATCGAAGCTTTCCCTCTCCGTTCCATCTTATTGATACAACTTCATTCCTCTGCATTACCATAACCGCATCTGCTTCAACATTTCATCTTGAAGAACGAAAACCACAACACAACGCATAGATTCAGAAAAAACCAGAAATTGAAAGTGGAAGAAGACGAGAATTCAGAATTGAGCGAGAAGAAGAATACAAGTTGAAGACAAGATGAGATACCTGAATGTTGAGACCTTCCTCGGAACATGCCTCCGTCTCTATCGCCGTCGTGAGTGGAATAGAGGTTTGAGATGGCGATAAAGGTGGAGCGCCGCTAACGTTGACGAGATGAGACAGGGACAGAAAACGTCGTCGTTCGTTTTTTGAGAAAGAAGACGATGGAAGAGACGAATTGAGACGGTGAATCCCAAGACGACGAGCATGCCGGCCAGGTAACGACGGTTTGGATTAAATCAGCGATGAAGAAACTGAGTTGAGAAGAGGAAGCGGCGGTGAAGGTGAAGAGATGTACGGCGCCGTTCAAGCTTCGTGAGGGAGATGAAGAGACAAATTTTTTCCTCAACCTTAAACCCCTTTTCAATTTCACATGTTTATTCCTTTTAGTTTAATTGTTTTATTGTTTTATATATTTTTATTTCAAATTAATAATAATGCTGGTAATAATTTGTTGAAATAAATAAAATGCTGAAAATCTGGTGATGGGGCTATTGGATTGGGCCGAACCCCATGTTCTCCTCAGGCCCGTTATCATCTGTTTTTTTTTTCATCCTGGAGATTATTTAGTAAAAATGGCTTTTCATGGATGTTTCTTGTTGGGCCTTTGGCAAATTGCTGAACCACACCCCCTGAATTCAGCTTGTACCCCCCTGATCCTTCTAATTTTTCTTTTTTATTATTTTAGTTTTTCTTCTAGTTTAATTTTTTCTCTTAATTGATAATAAAATGATACAAAATAATAGAATATTTTAGAATTCTTTAGAATTTCTTTTTATAATTTCGATTAGAATTTTTTTACTATTTTATTTTTCATATTTGGTAATCATTTTTATTGCCTTTTTAGTCAAGATTTTTGTGATAGCATCGATATAACTCTTGCAATGTGGAATGCTCGGGGTTAATTCTTCAATCACTCGCCCAAGGAAACTTTGATAGAATTTTCTTACCGCTTGCACAATTTTGAAGAGGCAACAGACCTTCTCCGTTCGGTATCGTCACAACCCTGTTTTATTTCTTCATTTCCGTACTTCATCGCAATCCATATGCATGCTAACATTAGATAGAATTCCCCCAAAATTCTAACTTTAGGTCTAACAACGCACGATAACATAGGTTTAGAAATAGGCTAATCCCCCTTTAACTTTTCTTTCGCCTTCTGCATTCGCACCTAAAACAAAAACTCATTTTCTTAACAAATCAAAAACATGATAATCATACTTAAACCCTTTTTCAAGGTAACAAAACACAAAACAAATTCAAACCATTTTGTGTGCTCGAGCACCTTTTCTCTAAAACCCTTTTCAGGTAAGGACATGATTAGTTTACTTCTGTGCCAACGCATAAGTCTCCAAAGGTCGAGCTGCGGCAGAAGGCGGAATTAGCATAGTCCATTAAAAACATAAACAAACAAAAACATATGAGCCGAACTACGGTAGCTCTGATTCCTCAAAAAGGATACGTAGGCATTGGGGTAGGGCCCAGGCAAGCACAATTTTATTTTCCCTACATTATTTTCTCCTTTCTTTTGCATGCATTCCCTCCAGTAGTATAGTAGACAGTAAGCATAGATTAAACACACCCATAAGATAGATAACAAGAGTGGATACCGTAGAGTACTACGGGCGTGTGGGGTGCTAATACCTTCCCCTCGCGTAACAGACTCCCTTACCCGATCTCTCAGTCGCAAGACCGTGACTTCTACCTTCTCAGGTTTTCTCAATGTTTACCTTTCCCTGCATAGGGGATAAAAGACGTTCGATGGCGACTTCATTGTTTGATGATTTTCAGCCGGTTGTTTCATTGCGGATAGCAAGAGTCGCCACCGACTTTTTTTTATCCAATAAAGGAAAGGGTGAAAATAACAGGAAAGACCTTTGAGAAGTTTTCTTGAGTTCGAGGGGTAGGTTATGAAAAGGGAACGTGTTAGCACCCTTTTGATCCGCAATTATGTACGGGCTCTTAGTTGCTTACTAGATCACTAAGAATGTGCTTTGTTTGAAAATGTTCTTTGTGGTGGGTTTTTGAAAGTATTTTGAAAACGCCTTTGTTGCGGCTAAATTTGTAATGATTCTCGTCTCTATAAGAATGTATACAAAGTATTGGTTTTTGAAAATAGTTCAAAGAGATGTTTGTTTTTGAAAGATAGTTTGAATGTGTAAGTATGGAAATGGTTTTAGTTTGCGAGCAAGTAACTATGAGTGTCCTACCTACTCAAAAGGTCTTTGTTTTTTTCCTCCTCCTTTAGATGTTGCTATCTTACCATTGATTTGGTAGGAAGCCCTATCATTGGATGTGAAGGGACAGGCGTGGATCAATCGTATAGTCATAGAAGGCAACTTATGAGACGTTTTAGCATGAGCCTTGCGCTGTTTTCTTTTACTTAGCCCAACAATACTTGTTTTTTTTATTCCAGATTTCTATAGAAACTGTTAACAACAATAAAATAATGTGCATAATCTTGGTAAGTAACCATTACTTGCTTTTGGGCCTACCAGCACTTTCAGACCAACATATTTTCTTTTGCCGCAAAAACTCCATTTTTTTTAAAATTTAATTGGGCTTTAAAACATTTTAGTTTTTTCTTAAAAAGGAAAATATATTGTTTATTCATTTACTTAAAAAAATAAACAATTTTATTTAATAACAAAACTTGTCAACAATTATATTTTTCTTCATAATATGTATTTATTTTTAATAATAGGACCAAAGAGTCTTGCTAATAACACCATTTTCAAAATCCTTTATTACATAAAAATGATTTAAAACTCTTACTCAAAATCAAAATAATAATTTTGCTCACAAATGCCAAGTGGGCTAACTTAGAGATTGTTTTAATTTCTCATTTCTCTTCTTAATAACAATTGTTCAATATTTAAGAACTTAATAGTTGCTTGAATAATTGATTTCAAATTGCATGGGCCATTGGCCAACATGCCTCGCGAATGGATTTATGAGTCTTGGATAAAGGTGGGATATCAGATATTGTTGTACCATCTTTAATTAAATATTTATTCTATTTAAATATTGAAAAATAAAATCATCAAGGTAGGACAAATTTGGGGTACGACACTAAGCGTGAGTGCGCTCAGTGCATTTTGTAGCGCGTCACTTGCATTTTGGCATGTTGGCAGAAGCATTGTTTTGAAGCCCGCTTAGCGCGGATATCGCGCTTAATGCATTTTAGGTTGATTTAGCTTGTAAATACCGTGCAACCTGCTTAGCGCGCCAAGCCCGCTTAGCGCAGTCTACTGAGATGAGTTTTATAAAAACTTATTTAGTTCATTTTTAGGTTATGGTTTTGGGGAAGTTTTTTCTCCCAACTCCATCAACCTTTAATTTTGATAGGATTATCTTAGAAAACAACATTAGGGCTTTTCTTATGGATGATTGGAGGTGGATTTCTCATCGACCGACGTTGAAAAATCGAAAGATTTATGGTTTATCTCTTCTCCTCTCTTTGTATTTCCCTTATATTGGGTATTGTATGTATATTTTCTTTGAACTCGCGTATATTTGTTGCCCTTAGCTTTATATAAAATTTACTTTACAAATCTTTTTCGATTGTTATCCTTGATTTTTGCAATGTGCTAGGAATTTGAGTTGCTATAGACATATACTGCTTAGATTCTTATCTAGGATGATTATCTAATAGTGTATGAATTCTAGAGATAGATTTAGCATTGTTATTCACTTTGGGTGTCTGTGATTAATGCCTCTGTGTTGTTTGTGTCACTCTAAGAGATCGTCGATGCAAGCGATCACGGTTGACTTCTGTGTTGTTGAGGTGGTTAAGAGATCACTACCGAGGTGATGTACTCGACCTCTCAATTTGGGTTAGAAATACTTTAGGTTGTGTTTGACATGTGATGGCATTGACGAATATTATAGGTTTAGTATAACAGGTCGATAGGTTTAAGTCTGTGAGAAGTAGTATATATGCATGTTTGATAAGTTATTCATTTTTCCTTTTTATACATTTATTTTCTGTTGATACTTTTCCTTTCACCCATTTAACCCTCAAACTCATTAACAAGAGATTTGTCAAACTACATTTCAATTCACCAATATCTGAGGACACGATATAATCTATATCACCCGCGTAAAAATAATATTTTACTTTTTGCTTGCCGCTCTACCGCACCAGCAAAATGGCACCGTTGCCAGGGATTGGTGTTCATTATTTTGCATTGCGATAGTTTCTTTTTTTGTTGTAATTAATGTATATGTTGTATAGAATGTGTACATAAACTTGTCTATTTTTACTTTTACATGCTTTGTGTTTACTTTTCATACTTATGCATATATGTGTTTTTCTTTGTTTTCACGTATTGTTGTAAATTGTCTCGTTTTTGTAACATTTGTTGTGTGGATGTTAGGACACTTTTTTTAGGTTTGCACGTTCTGACAATACCATGACATGACGGGAGGAGGTTACTAGCTCGCACAATAAAGGCGTCGAGCTTATAACGTAAAACAAGCATGTCTTGTTTGTATTTGTTTATGTATGTGTGACTTGTGTTTTAACAAGTTGAAATTGGACTTATTTTAAATTCTAAAATTTTCACTTTTCAACTTGTTAATTCACTTTCAACCTTTTGTTTTGTTATGTCAATTTGTGTTTTTCCGCAAACTTATCGTGTTTAGCTTGTGGAAGTTTGTTTGTATATTGTAAGTGTTGTATGTTTGATGTTGTGTAGGTGATTGTGGAGGGTGCTGCTGCACTGCTGTTGTCTTCTTTTTCTGCAACTGGTGTAGCGCGCTTAGTGCGCTCTGTTCCGCTTAGCACGCCCTGTTGTGCAGAGTCAATGATTTCTTTGTAATTTTTCGCTTAACTCTCCTATTTCCAACTTCACCCAAGGCTTTATAGTATAGTAATTAATAATAATAATTTTAATTCTTTCTTTTGTTGTTTGGACTAAAATTTTTGTTAGATAGCTTGAAGTTGCATTTGGTGATTTTCCGATTTTGAGTGTGTCAACTTGCGAATGTATGGTAATGATAGTTTTTGAAGTTGGTACTTGCCAAGCACTTGCTTATCGCTTTCTATAACATAACATGTTTAGGAAATTTATCATTTGTATAATTACCATGCCATTCATTCTTTTTGTATTACTTACTCATGACTTGAATCACTTTAGTTCCTTTTTTACTCATAAATGTGAGGAAGCTTTCCATTGTTCATATATGCTAGAGGCCATAATTCTTGTTTTAACTGGATTTCATAATTTTTAATATATTTTTTATTTTGATTGTATGAAAGCTTGAACATGATCAAGGAATTTTTTGTTTCATTTTAAGCACAACTATCCTAACCAAATAGTCAATTCACCTTGTTAGTGTGTGAACTTTTGTTAACCCCTTTTAAATCTTTTTGTCGATATCCATGTTTTTTTTTCTAAATGCTTGTCTATGAGTGTTTGGCTCATCTTTTTATATGGATATTGATTCTTTTATTTTCTTTAACCTTCAACTATGATTTATAGTTTGAATTTTTACCTTGCCTTAGAAAGTAGGGAGTATTCACTTTAATTTTGGTTGAGTTCAAGTTGGGGAGAGATTTGTTTGCTCACTTATGTTGTTGATTGTTATGAGGCTGTGAAAGAAAAAAAGAAGAAATTTTTTTTTTTAAAAATAAGTGAAAAGAAAAAGAAAGAAAAAAGAGAAAAAAAAGTTTTAAAAAACAAAAATAAAAAGAGTATGGAATACTGTTGTGTTAATAAGTGATGTGTGTTGGTTTGAGAAATTTAGAATGAAGAAGAAGTTTGATTAAAATTATTTTGCTTGAGTCTTTGTGAGTTGATCACTCCCTTAGGTTTAGGCATGTTTTTGTTTCAATTAGCTTTAGGACTTATCCCTTGTTTGTTAATAAAGACACATTACAACCTTAAAAAGCCCATGTGATTCTTGCATTTGTATTTTCAATATGAGTTTTTGGATGAATGCATAATTTAGTCTATTGTTTGCAAGATTATGGATGCGTGTTTTTTGTCCCTCACCTTTGTATGTTCTTCATCTACCGATGAATTTTTACTATGTGTGATTCATGATTGAGCTTGTTTTGTTTTAGAATGTTTTAGTATAATTTTTGTACTTAAGATTTGTTTCGTTTACATATTTTCGTTGTAGGATTGTGGTAAGTATTTACCTTATATGTGTGTTTTTGTTTGAACCATATATTTGTTTTATGTTTTAAAACTTGTTGATTCATGATTTTTTGGTTTGTTACTTTTGTTTCTTTGAGTTGTTTGGCCTTGTTTAAGGACAAACAAGTTCAAGTTGGAGAGAGTTTGATAAGTTCAAATTGTATATATTTTAGTATATATTTTTTGTTGGACTTATCGACTCTTTGTTGTTAATATCGTTGAATAAGCCCGAAATTTGTGTAAATACGTTTAGTTTGTATTTATTTGTGTTTTTGTGTACATAGTGTACCATTTGATGTTTTTCCATTCATTTTGTAGGTATTTGTTTCATTTTGGAGCATCGAGAAATAAGGTGTCGAAGACACGGCTCCGGATGCACGTTTTTGGAATAAAATACCATTTTTGGGAAGTTATGTCCAAGAGAGCCCACTTAGCACGCAGAAGGCCGCTAAGCGCGAGGGCGCTCAACGTATTTTGTAGCACGTTGCTTGCGTTTTGACATTTTGGTAGAATCACTGTTTTGAAGCCCGCTTAGGGTGGATATTATGCTTAGATAGGTTTAGGTCAGTTTAGTGTGTAAGTATTGCGCAGCCCGATTAGCACGCCAGGCCCGCTTAGCACGCCAGACCCGCTTAGCATGCAAGGCCCGCTTAGCGCGGTCTGCTGAGATGAGTTTTATAAAAATAAATTTAGTTCATTTTTATTTTATGGTTTCGGGAAGGTTTTGGCTCACAACTCCATCAACCTTTAATTTTGTTAGGATTAGCTTATAAAATAACACTAGGGCTTTGCTTATGGATGATTGGAGGTGGATTTCTCATCGACCGACACTGACAAACCAGGAGATTTGTTGTTTATCTCTTCTCCTCTCTTTTTATTTCTCTTTTGTTGGGAATTGCATGTATATTTTCTTTGAAGTCATGTATATTTTTTTCCCTTGACGTTATATAAAACTTGCTTTACAAATCTTTGTTGATTATTATCCTTGATTTTTGCTTTGTGCTATGGATTTGAGTTGCTATAGACATATACTGCTTAGATTCCTATCTAGGATGATTATCTAATAGTGTCTGAATTCTAGTGATAGATTTACTGTTGTTATTCACTTTCGGTCTCTGTGATTAATGCCTCTTAGTTGTTTGTGTCACTCTGAGAGATCGTCGACACAAACGAGCACGATTAACTTCTGTGTTGTTGAAGTGGTTGAGAGATCACTACCGAGGTGATGCAGTAGGCCTCTCAATTTGGATTAGAAATGACTTAGGTTGTGTTTGACATGTGACGACATTGATGAAAATTGTAGGATTAATATAACTAGTCGATAGGTTTAAGTCTGTGAGAAGTAGTATATATGCATGCTTCATAAGTTATTTCTTTTTTACTTTTTATACATTTATTTTTTGTTGATTCTTTTCCTTTCACCCATTTATCCCCCAAACTCATTAATAAAAGATTTGTAGAACGACATTTCAATTCACCAATCTCTGTGGACACGATATAACCTATATTATCCAGTAAAAATAATATTTTACTTTTTGCTTGCCGCTCTACCGCACCAGCAAATAATAAAAAATATTGATGAAGCTGAGATAATACATGGACCTTAATGGATCTATAGTTTTGCAAATGGATGTGTTTTTTCCTTCTCATTCTTTATGCAAGTTATTAGTGTACAAATGAGGACGGGGACCCAATTTTGTATGCCTTGTGTAATTTTAACTTGTAATAAAAATGTTATTGGCAATATGCATGTGATATAAACAAAGACTGTTATTAAATTACATCTCAATCAATAGTTAATTTGATTATTAAAGAATTTGTAAAATTCAAATGATACTAAAATTAGTTATTAATATTGTAACGCAGTGGAAGAACTGACTTGGTTTTTTGCGTTTGATCGCAATTGTTGCGGATTGCAAGAGTCTCCACCGACTTTTCTTTTATCCAATAAGGAAAGGTTGAAAAGAATAGGAAAGACCTTTCGAGATTATGTCTTGAGTTCGGGGGGTAGGTTATGAAAAGGGAAGGTGTTAGCACCCTTTTCATCCGTAGTTATCTACGGTCTCTTAGTTGCTTGCTAGATCACTTGCCTTTTGTTTGAAAATGTGTTTGTGATGTGGGTTTTGAAAGTATTTTGAAAACGTGTTTGTAATGGCTCTCGTCTCTATAAGAACGCGTACAAAGTGTTTGTCTTTTGAAAATGTTTCAAAATGAAGTGTTTGTGTAAAAAATGTTTTTGTTGTGAGCAAGCGAGCAACTAGGAGCATCCTACCTACTCAAAAGGTCTAATGTTCTTTTCCTCCTCCTTTAGACGTTGCTATCTTACCATTGATTTGGTAAGAAGCCCCATCGTTGGATGTGAAGGGACGAGCGCGGGTCAATCGTACAGTCATAGAATGCAACTTGTGAGACACTTTAGCAATTTTCGTAAGGGACTAGATCGTTTTACTGAAGGAAACATTGAGGGACCTCGAGGGACTACGATCTTTTTTTATCGAAGGGTCTTTGCTAAAGCGTCCCATATTTGAGGGACATGACTGTGTTTCCGAGGCAACAAGCAAGGTTACCCTAGAGGTGTGTGTGTGTGTGTGTGAAAGTGTGTTTGATTCAAGTTAAGTTGTTCTTTGATTAGGGTTATCTAGCGATTGATTTTAGATCTTGCCATGCACGCCTAATTACTATATAGTATAAGGAAAACAACAAATTGCGAAAATTAAAATTCTACGCTATTACAAAGTTTTCGGGAATGGGGGTACAAATTTACAAATGGGGATGGATCAATGCGATTAAAAGTCCAAATAGGCAACCAATACAACCAAATCGAATCGGGCAATTAATTTAAACTACAACAAATCTATAAAGTAAAATTAATTAACAAAGTAAAAAAATAAAAATTCTTGATATTTTTGTATGAAAAGTTTGGAAAGAAAAATAAAATTCTATTCTATTAAATAAAATAATTGACTAAAGAAATTAAATCATTTGTATGTTTTTTGGTCTTTTAATATTTTTTTATTATGGAGAAATTAAACAAACAATTAAAGACTAAAGAAAAAAAAAGTTAATTAATAAAAATATTTACAAAGTCCTAAACTAAACTAATTAATTTATTTTGAAATTTATATTTTTTTATTTAATCGAAATTTAAAACTAAAACTAAACTAATTTGTTATAAGGCTAAAGAGTTAGAAAAAATAAAAATGTTTTGGGGAAGTGTCGAACTCAGGTTTTCTTGATTGCAGAATGCAAGCTTTGCCAACTGGACTAGGCTACTATTGTTCTCCAAAATTTTCCCTCTCATGTTTTACAAGGTCTTCCCCCTACATGGTTGACCATAAACCCTTGCCTAAGGAAAAAGAAATTTTTTGAGTGGTGTTTAAGTACCTTTCGATTGGCATGGACAATGCCTTTCGATTGTCATGTCACAGGGCCTTTCGGTTGACATTTCGAAAACATTTCGATTGGCATTATGGCCAAACCCTTTGATTGGCATAGACACAAGGTCTTTCCATTGGCCTCATGACAAGCCTTTCGATTGGCATTGTGTCAAGGCCTTCGAGTGGCATTCTGAAAGACCTTTCGTTTGGCACCCTGGTCCAAGCCTTTTGATTGGCATGGCAAGGGATTCTTCGATTTAACATCTCAAACCATGGTTTAAGCGAAGAAGCTCTATTGAGGGGAGCCTTGAGCAATTCGAATCAGGACACAACGCCATCAAGAAGAATAACGTTTAGGGGCCAATCGAAGAAACTCTAATGCTGAGAATATGAGCCAACGAATCAAGTTCAAAGCCTTTGATTAATAGAGAGTTGAAGCAACCTCCGACCAGTTAAAAGGGAGAGTTGATGTTTCGATTGGTTTGAGTTGAAAGAAAGCCATTCGAAGGAAGTAACAATGACTCATTCGAAGAACATGTAAAGGTCCACACGAAGGATGCAATCAGAGACATTCGAATGAGGCCATCAAAGCCATTCGAAGGAGGCCATCAGAGCCATTCGAAGGAGATGAATCAAAGCCATTCGAAGGAGGCAATTAGAGACATTCGAAGGAGATCATCAGATCGATTCGAAGGAGGCCATTAGGGCCATTCGAAGGAGCTGAATCAGAGCCATTCAAAGGAGGCAATCAGAGCTATTCGAAGGAGGCCATCAGATCCATTCGAAGGAGGCCATCAAAGCCATTCAAAGGAGGCAATCAGAGCCATTTGAAGGAGGCCATCAGATCCATTTGAAGGAGGCCATCAAAGCCATTCGAAGGAGAGAATTCGAAAATCAAAGGTGTCCAGCTTCATCCAAGATTCCAAAAGAGACATGAATATTTCAAAAAGGAAATCTTTTAATATGTATGATTCTTGTCTCATGGCTTTAAAGGCCAGGTTAAATGGCTGTCTCTTGCCGTTACTATAAACCATCACACTCCTATAAATACAAGGCCAAGGATACAATACCAGGGGGGCAAAAACCAGAGAGAGTCACACGAAATTGCAAATACACTCTTGGAGTTATCTTGAAACTGCGTCAATCATCACCAGCCCCTAAGCAAGCACACATCTAGAAGGGCCAAATCGAAGCAACCCTTTAAGCAAGTGTCTCTATGTCCAGAAGCCAAACTGAAGCAATCCTTAACTAGGGTACCCACACCCATCACCATATATTCATACACCACTATCGTAAGAAAAATATAAGGAATCAAATTCTATACTTTCTTTGCATATCATAGTCATTTGATTTTCATTCATGATCTAAGGGCCTGGGTGTGGTACCCAGACCTGTATTTGTTTCCTTTTGTTTCTAACACTTTTTGTAGATCTATCATAAATAAGGCCATAGCACGCGGGATCTAAACACCTGGGATTAGCACCCAGGTCATGCTTTTCATTTTTGCTAACATACCTTTACAGATTCATTGTCCTCATAGAATCAACCCCTGGATCAAAAGACAATCATCTCTCCCTGGGTCGAAGGACACATATCTCTCCTGAATCGAAAATTCTATCTATCTCTAGATCGAAAGGCTGCTTCCCCTCTGAATAGAAAAGACCATGACTCTCTCTGGATCGAAGCTTCCCTTTTCTCCCTGGATTGAAGCTTCCCATTTCTCCCTCGATCGAAGGATGCCCCTTGCATTTTATTTTTGTTTTTATTGACTTCTTTTTATTTTTACATTAAGATCAAAATCACAAAAAATACTAGGCTAGTTGTTTTTCCAACTAAATTAATTTTGAAAATAAATAAATAAATAAATAAATTAAACATCTTTTTCTTAAAATTAAAATTAAATAGACTTAGGCTTTATTTTCTTTTATACTAAAAACAACAAAAAAGATTTTCATTTCTTTAGGATTTTTAGACGTCTTTTCTATTTCACGGGCGTTTATTTAATTCCATATTTTTACTATTATTGTATCTTCCTACTGGATGTAATAAATTAAAATTAGGACATTTACTGCTTTATCTTCAAACAAAGACATGGATCAATTGCAAATTATCTTCTAAGCATGATAGTACCCCTGATTTTGTGCAATTTTGCCTCTATATGGAATTCCCAATTTGGGACCTCAAAACCCTAACAATGGCATCGTGCTATTCCTACACTTAAACTTCAATCAAACCAATCAAAAACATTGCAAATATGATAGCAAGCATGGATATATGATCAAAACATGTTTATGATGGATAAATTATTGAAAACGAATTTTGAAAAAAGATGTAAACCGTGGCACTGTGAGGCGTGATTTCTGAAGGTTTTAAGGCTTGAGGATGATTGTAATGGCTTTAGAAAATGTCCAAGAACAGATTGCTGGCCTTGGAATTGCTTGAATCAGTTTATGGAGGAATATGTGATCAACACTTTTTTTGGACAAAAATTTGAAGTTGACTCCTTTGTTTTCACGACCAAGAACCCTTTTTTATGCTTTGAAAATGTTATGTATATATCATAGAATGATTTAGGTCAACAAAAACTAATCATATCTTTGCAAATTATGGAGATTTGATTTCATTTTTTGCCTTGTATGATTTGTTTCCAAAATAGACTAAATTAAGATCTTTTCCAATAAATTAGCTCTTGCACGAATTTTTTGATTTGCTAACTGTTCATGGACTCATAATATGCTCATAAAATCATATCTTTGATTTTATTTGATTATTCTACTATTTAAATTGATTTATTTTGATTTAAATGGATAAAAATCAAAATGAATAATAAAAATAATAAAATAATAGGTGGATAAGCTCATGGGTCGTGGGCCATCTTAGGAACAAGTTTCAAACAAGAAAATATGGGCCCATTTGGAAAAAATGTCATTTTGATCAATGTTGACTTCATGCACATTTCCAAAATTGGTCAATTTTGACAATACATATCTCCCTCAATTTTAACCCTAAGAGGATGTTCTTGGACTTTTTAGAAAGCTTAGGATGTACCATAAACAAACCTTTTGGTTTGATCTCAATTGGGTCTTCCATGTTCATGTAAGAAGCTTTTACCCAAAAAGTGTTTTTGTTGACTTTTCAAAAGGACCTATAATGTATAAATTCATATTTTTTGATGAGTGCATATTTTAAACTTTGGGGATGAAGATTAATTGTAGGTAATTGCATCATCTTCAAAATGAGCCTTGGATGCAAAATTTATGATAAAGTATGAAAAAGTTATTCTTGGTCAAAGTTTGGTTGACTTTTCCTAAGAAACCCTAATTTAACAACTTTGGGGTTTTGATGAATTTGGGGCATTCCTTGAGGAATCATGATCAACCCTTGATCAAATGATGGATATCACTTCAAAATGTTGATTTTGACCAAAAATATTGAATTTTGATTGTAAGTGGGCCACAATTGACTTTTGACCTAGTACACTTGATTTTCAGGCATCTGGGCAATTGACTGAGCAAACTTCTTGTGCAAGGTATGAAACTTGACATGGATGATATTGAGAACATATTAGGAACATGGAGGGCATATGGGACCTTTGGAGCTCCCACACCCTGATGAAAATGGAAACCCTAATTTGAGGTACATTGCCTTAAGAGGGAGTTTGTTTGATCAACTCTTGTGTATCCTTGAGCAAGTTAAGGACCTCAATGGGAATGTGTTGAGTAAAATGAGAGGGAAGATTTTGGGGTACAACAACTTCCCCTGTTCAATCTTCTTAAACCTGAGGATGTAGATTGGTTGTCTTCCTTTCGTAGTCTGAAGGTGGAAGATGATTGAACACTAAGTGCCCAGAAATTTGCACTCGTCTGAGATGGTGCTGGACTGTGTAGGTAGTATCGGGAATGGGCTTAAAGATGCCATTTGGAAAAGATGACAGAAGATCATCGGAGATGGGCTTAAAGATACCATCCAGGATGATGACGGAGAGTCGTCGGAGATGGGCTTAAAGATGCCATCCAGAAGAATGTTGATTTTATGAGATATTCCTTCGATGAGAATTCCTGTTCCTGTCGGCGAGGAGGGATCTGCCGAGGAATGTTCGTCTCTGTCCTGGGAGAAATAGAATTTTAGGAGCTTCAGTTGTCCGTTACTCTATTGGGGAATCATCTCTTAATCGAGGAGGTGAAAGTGAACTGCTATCTGGTTGTGCTCCAGGCTTTACAATGATTTGCTGAGGATAATAAGATTAACTATTATCTAGTCATGCTTCAGGTTTCACAGTGACTTACTGGGGATATGAGATTTAAACTCGTTATCTGGTCGTAATCCAGGCTTTGCGATTTCTCAATTCTTATCTGGTTGTGTTCCAGGCTTCAAAAGGAATTAAGTGGTTACCCGGTCGCATCCGGATTTCAACTTGAATTTAAGGCATACTAATATCCGGTCGATTTTCGTGCTTCATAGTAATTGGCCGAGTAAAATGCTATTTGGTCGAATTCCAAGCTTCGCAATACCGCATATTGTTATCTGGTCGATTTCCAGGTTTCACAGTGTCTCTTGCCGCTATCTGGTCGTGCTCTAGTCTTCAAAACGTCTTATACCATTATCTGGTTGTGCGCCAGACTTCACGGTGTCTTATAGCACTATCTGGTCGATTCCAGGCTTCATAGTATTTTGGAGAAATCAAGATATTATTCAGTCGATTTTTGGGCTTCACAGCTTGAATTTGGGATATACCACTATCTGGTCGGGTCCAGGCTTCATAGTCTCTTATACTGTTATCCGGTTGATTTCCAGGCTTCACAGTATAGTGGGGGAATTAAGTTGTTATCCAGTCGATTTCCGGGCTTCATAGCTTGAACTGGAATAGAAATCTTAGTATCGATTTGACTAAACCAGGGAAAACTTGTGATAACTTCAACTGGGAGAGAAATCTTAGTATCGATTTGACTGATCCCAAGATAGGTCTCGTATTAACTTTGACTGGCATAAAAATCAGGGGAATCTTAGCGGCGATTCGGATGACCTAGGCGAAAGTCTTAACATCTTTACCTAGAATAGAAACCTTAGTGTCGGTTTGACTGAACCAGAAAAAATGTTGGAATATCTTCAACTGGAATAGAAACCTTAGTGTCGGATTGACTGAACCAGAGAGAACTTGATTGCATCTTTCCCTGAAAGGTAAAGAGTTAGTCGTATGTAATGTCATGATGTATGAAATGTATTGAATAATGATGTTCTCAAAATAAATGAGATTGTGTTGTATAATATGTATGCGCATGACATGATGTATGGATATGCAAAACTATTGTGATATTCTCTGGCTGGGGAAAATAAATCCTAACTGCTATTGGAGAGTATAAGGAGTTGAGTTCTTCGTTTCTGCTGGGGATGGTGAACGAAGATGATTTGTTGGAGATTTACATCCATTCTGCTTGAGAACATTCTGTCGGAGAGACTCTGTCTAAGAATAATCCTGCGGGGGAATGACTCTGTGGGGAAGAGAGATACTCTGTTGGAAGATCTGCCGATTTAGGGAAATAAACTCAGCTGGATTTGAACTTCTATTGCTGGAGAGAAGACCTCTGTTGGAGATTGAGCTTCCGTTGTCAGAGAAATAAACTCTGCTCAGGAGAAAAACTTTATAAATTGTTCATGATTGTGATCGGTGGATCTGGAACTGACTGTTTAACGCTGGTTCGCGAAATGTCGCGGTAAGCAAGAGTCGCCACCGTCTTTTATTTTCTCCAAATGGAAAGGACAAAAGCACAGAAAAATTCCTTAAAGAGATTGCTCTCGGTTCGGGAGGTAGATTATAGAAAGGGAAGGTGTTAGCACCCTTTCTATCCATGGTTATCCATGGGCTCTTAGATACTTGCTCATTTGTGTTTTCAAAATTGTTTGTTTGCTTTTCAACTGTGGGTTTTAAAAAAGTTTCTTTGAAAATTTCAGTTCGACTCTTGTATCGGTCCTCAAGAGTGTTTGAAAAGTTGCTTTCGAAAGCTTTTTTGAAAGTGTCGGTGTGAAAAGTATTTTTGATTTGTTTTGAAATTTAGAGCAAGTATCTAGAGTTATCTACCCACCCTAAGGAATTCGTCTGTGTAGATGTCCTTTAAAGTAGTGCCATCCCACCATTGAGAGGTAGGTAGCACCACTATTGGAGTTGTTCGGGTCAATTCGAGGTTCGGGACATGGTGATCACCGGAGCAATGGGAAGACACCTTAGAAGCTACCCTCATGCCAGGTTCCCGGATCATGAGGACTTACTAAGACATCCTCTACTCGACGATCACCTTTCGAGGCAAGGCAACAGTGAAGCGTACCCTAGGGGTGGTGTGTGATTTGTGTGTCAGATTCATTTATTTTTGTCTTGTCATGTCATGGGTGATCTACGCGTTATTTTTATTTTAGTCATTCATTCTTGCATGCCATTATTAACAGTTTAAAAGAGCGAGAAATATAAAGTTCCTAGACTATTACAAAGGCGCGGGTCCACATCGCCAAATTAAATCCAGGACCCGATTTGACATAAAATAAAGTAATAAAGTGCGAGAAATATAAAATGTCCGATTTACAGGGCTTTGAGAGAATTACATAAATATTTATAAGAAAGGAAATAAATGCGCGAATTGAATTAAAATTGAAAGCAAGGGCGTTGGACCCTTTTTAATGAAATTAAATTATTATTAACAAATTAATTAAAATAAAATAAAAAGAGAAAGATTTTTGAGTTTTTTCGTATTTAGGAATTTTTAATAAGAGAATTAAATGAAATTAAGACATTAATTAATTAACCCTAATTCTACAATTTTTATTTATTAAGAAAAGTTGCACATAAAATTAACCTAATTAATTAATTCAATTTTTATTTACAAAAATAAATAATTAATTATTATAATGGTAAAAGAAAAGAAAAAGATAAAAAGGTGATTAAAACCCTAATTCTATAATTTTTTAGTTTGTTAGAAAATATTAAAATTAATCCTAGAACTTAAAATTAAATTAAATGATACAATTTATTTACAAAGGTATTAAAAAAAATATACTTAGATAAAATATTTTATTTTTTGTCTTTCTGATTTTTTGTTATTTTTATATTTTATAAATTAATTTAAAGATTTAATTAAAAAATAAACAAAACAAAGAAAATATGAAAACATGAAAAAATAATGAAACAAGCAAACCTATGGGGGTGCTGTCCCCAAACTGGAGGTAAAGCCCAGCATTTTTGGCCCATTAATCCTTGTCCCTGTTGACTTCTCAGTATTCACATATGCATGGTTGACTTGGGGGTATGGTGATCTGCATGATCTGGTCATTAGATTGGTCTCTGAAGCCATGTGGCGTGCCAGGATGTTGAGTGCATGGTGGTCTTCAGGGATTGTGCTACATAGAAACATGCTTAGAAGAAAAATATAGAATAAGTAGGGGGACCTGGGATTCGAACCCAGGTCCCAGGGATTACCATAATGATGCCTTGCCACTGGAGCTCTTAACGCGCTTTGGATATTGTATATAGAACAAATAATATAATGTAAATCATGCGTTAGTGGACATTTTTGCGCGAAATTTGAATGAACCACTCACTGGCCTACACCTCACCATCTTCTTCAAGGTTTCGCTGTATCTGAAACAAAAAGCAAATTGAATAGCGGGGGTTTTAAACCCCCACAATCTAAAATACAGAAAATAACGAATAGAGATTAAGCCAAAATAAAAAGGGCGCGACTAGTGATTCTGGATCGTCCAAGCATGCTGATCTCAATGGTGTAGGTCTCAAGTCTCAATTGTTCCAGAATAAGGAAACCCCAATTCGTGACCTCTGCAACCCTAAAAGACAACAATGGCAATTTCGCGTATGGTGTGTAAAAACTCAATCAAACTAGATGGTTAGCTTCAGAAAGGTCTCATTAGTATAAATCAGTCAAAGAAGTGCAAGAATGATGCGTATAAATTGATGTATGAATACAAAAAATATGATGAACAGGGTTGTTTCGTGTTACCAATTCTTGAGGTTACAAGCTATGATCTCGATCCAGGAACATCCCTTGATGTCTCAGGAAGGTGATAGAATGGTTATTTCGCCTTGAAACCTCTTGGAATCCTGTTTTCAGTTTTGAAATTTTAGCCAAAAAATGCAAACTTGATTATGGTGTTTCTGCGCAGCTTCTACGTTATGAACACTAGGGTTTGCATGAGTATAAGTATTGGAATGATTAGGGTTGAGTTTTTGGTCCAAAGAATCTTTGCAATGATGGAATCAATATTTGATTTTCATGCCATGATTTTTCAATCTTTTTCATGCTAATTTGATACCAATCATGTCCAATTACCATTGATTCTTTCCCTATCTGATTTGCACGAAATCTTGGAGATATTTTATGCACAAAAAGATTTAAAAAGTTTGCCTTGGTATTTTTTCCATATTTTAATTAATTAAATGAATTATTAGCAATTAAAAATTCAAATAAATAAATAAAAATGATGAAAAACTTCCCTTTGGGCCAAATGGTCGTGCACATGCTTTGGATGATGAATCTTGGAAGAAAATGTGGCCCATTAGCAATTTTAAGACATTTGAAGCAAAGTTGACTTTTCAAAATATCCAAAAATTTCCCAACTTCCACAAGGCATATCTTGCTCAATTTTTAAGCTTTGATCATGTTCTTGGACATTTTGGAAAGGTATTGAAGTCCTCTAACCAATGCCTTTGGTCCCATGTCATTTTGATTTACCAATGTCAAGTTATGGACTTTGACTTAAAGTCCCTTTTTGTTGACTTTTGAAAATGACCTATAATGTTGAAATTGATAACATTTTGTGAGAGCATTTATTGGACTTGAAGTGTGAAGAGGAGTTGTAGGAAATGTCTTTATATTCAAAATGAGCTTTGGATGGAATTTTTCTGATAAACCATGTGGAAGTTATGCCTTGGTCAAGTCATAGTTGACTTTTTCAACTGTCCAAATATGGAAACTTTTGCATCTTGAGACTTTTTGAGCCAAGCTTTGAGAATCATGATCAAGCATTGATCAAATGATGTTTATGGCTTCAAAATGAGATGTTGACCAAAAATTTGGACTTTTGACTGTCAAATGACCATTTTGCCCCTGCAGTTGACTGCTGAGCAATTAGGGCTTTTGACTGTGCAATTTTATGCTGTAAGTCTTGAAATTTGGTATGAGGATGCTTGACCATGTTTATAAGCATGTGGGACTTAATTGGACCCTTGGAAACTTCATTTTCTTTGTCAGAACCAAAACCCTAATCTTTAACTGTTAGGAGGCCCTTGAACTGTGCAACCCTTGGGGAGATTTTGAAGCTTTGACTTGCAATTCTTGAAGAATATGGGAGGGCAAATTTTGGGGTACAACAGTTGCCCCTGTTCAATCTTCTTAGACCTGAGGATGCAGATTGGCTGACGTGCCTTTCGTAATCCGAAGGTGGGAGATGATTGAACACTAGAGTGCCCAGAAATTTGCGCTCACATAGTAGTGTGATGTGGGGAATGGGCTTATAGATGCCATTTGGAGATTGATGAATAGGATGATGGGCTTATAGATGCCATGCTAAGAGGTGATGGAACGTGGATGGGCATATATATGCCATCTGGGGGTTGATCGCGTAAGAGATTCCTTAGCGAGAACTTGGGTACCTGCAAAAGAAAAGGATTACCTGACTCGTTACAGGAACTGGTCTTCAAATTCTTTGTGTAGGATGTATCCTTACTGGTTACAGGAGCTGAATCTGGAGCTTCAAACGGTGATGAATGAACCAGGGATGGTTACTACCTCAATGGGACGGTGAGAGAACCTTGGGCGATTACTACCTCAACAGGAACGCTGAGAGAACCTTGGACGACTTCAACCTCAACAGTAACGCTGAGAGAATCTGGAGCGACTTCTACCTCAACAGTAACACTGAGAGAATCTTGGATATCTTCTACTGAGTCTTTATCAGGAAAATCTGTTAGGGGTCGATTTAGCTGGACTAGAGAAGGCCTTCGACGGGATAAGAAACAGAGAAATCTTAGGGTCGATTTAACTGAACCGATCTAGGTCTTGAAATGTCTTCAACTGGATAAGAAACAGGGAGATCTTAGGGTCGATCTGACTGAACCAGAGAAGGCCTTGGACTGGATAAGAAACAGTAAAATCTTAGGGTCGATTTAACTGAACCGGTCTAGGTCTTGAAATGTCTTCAACTGGATAAGAAACAGGGAGATCTTAGGGTCGATCTGACTGAACCAGAGAAGGCCTTGGACTGGATAAGAAACAGTAAAATCTTAGGGTCGATTTAACTGAACCGGTCTAGGTCTTGAAATGTCTTCAACTGGATAAGAAACAGGGAGATCTTAGGGTCGATCTGACTAAACCAGAGAAGGCCTTTGACTGGATAAGAAACAGAAAAATCTTAGGGTCGATTTAACTGAACCGGTCAAGGTCTTGGAATGTAGCTGAGAACTTAACTGGATCTTTCCTGAAAGGTAAAGGTCAGTCATATGCCATGCATGATATGGATCAAGCAATGATGTTCCCACCATAGATGAGATTTGTAAGATATGATGCGTATATGCATGCTATAATGTATGGAGATATGATGTTTATGAATGTTATGTTTTCGTCTTAGGAAAGTAAATCCTTGACGGGTGCCGGGAAGTCATATCCTGGGCTGATGTTGCAGAATAGATCGTTGCTTCTGCTGGGGATGATAGTTGCAAGAATACCGGTAGGAGAAGATAACTCCGTTGAGGAATAAACTTGGCGAATAGATTACTCTGCGGGGATAAAATTACTCTAGCTGGGGAAAAAGCTCTGTGGGGAGAGAGATACTTTGTTGAGCTGTTGGTAATAACTTGCTGGGGATACCCTTGTTGAATTGGAAGTGTTAATAGACTTCGCTGGGGATAAGAGGACTTCGTCGGGGAAGATCTTTCCGTGGCTTTTGGCTGAGGATAACCCAGTTATATCCTGGTAGGGAAATAACTCTTTGAATAAAGCCGGGAGACGCGTTCGTGCTCTGTGAGGGTAAGCTTCCAGAATCTACTGGGGATAAGCTTACTGCTTGGGGAGATGGATTCCAACTTTCCTGGGGAACTGGATTGGACTCTCCTAGGGGAAGATTTGAACTGTATTGGAAGTAACTCCACTGAATGTTTGATATACCGTCGGGGAACAATCTATAGGTCAAGACCACCGGGGATGCTTGTTAGGAATGTTCGTATGATGTGCTGGGGAATGTTGAGATCTGCGGGGGATACCCAACTTCCTTAAGGTTGATATCATGGTTTGGGGAGAGTACACTGACTTGTTGGCTCACTCTCTGGGGAATTAAGATATACTGGTTATGTTCTTCAGCTGAACCTACCTTGATACCTCGGAGGACAGAACAATTAGATTTCTTAGACAACTCTTTGTTGCCCCTGTTTTTAATGTTACCTGTAATTAATCCTTTGTTTCGTATGCAAATATTCATGAGTTAGCAAATTATTGTCAATGCATATATCACAAATTGTACCTTGGACGTTCTTCGCAAAACAAAACAGAAAAGGAAAAACAATGGGCAATTTTACTGAAAAGTATATTTGTATTGATTTTTGAATTTGCCTGTAAAATAGGCGTTTATGTACAAGAGGCTGACGTCCTAGTAAGAGAACGCCGCCGGACAAAAGATTTTATACAATTTGTACAAAGGAAATAAAACAGCTGTGTGAAATGAATGATCCACTGGGTTTCAACTCTGCTATTGCCTTTATGTCTTCGAGCGTCTCATCACTTGATGACCTTAGTTGAAGATGAAGTTGACTGATTGATGCCGTCTGAACTTGATGTAGATACCGGATTCTGGATGCGAAGTGGTCCAATGAGACATAGTATTACGCTTTATCCCTAACTTTTGCCTGGACCGCCCTTTCGGGTTTTCAGTCCACCGGGATACCCATTTTTGCCCAAGCCGCCTTTTTAGGTTTTCGACTTGCCGGGTGTACAGATTTCTTCATTTTCATCCCTTCATTTTGCCCGAACCCTTTTGGTTCGCCGGGAAGCCCTAATTTTTGCCTAGGCATGTCAGCCTAGCGGGTCTTTTTTCATGCGTAGTATCTTTTTACTATGTCTGCATTGGCGGGGTGAGGAAGGTCGTCACCATCCATGTTGGTTAGAATCATGGCTCCTCCTGAGAACACATGTTTAACCACAAATGGCCCTTCGTACGTAGGGGTCCATTTGCCCCTTGGATCACTCTGAGGAAGGATGATTCGCTTGATTACTAGATCCCCAACTTGATATTCCTGTGGTCTGACCTTTTTGTTAAATGCCCTGATCATCCGTTTTTGGTACGTCTGACCATGACAGATAGCAGCGAGCCTCTTTTCGTCAATTAAGTTTAACTGATCAAGTCGTGTCTGGATCCAATCATCTTCGTTCAGATTTGCATCCTTCATTATCCGGAGAGAGGGTATTTGCACTTCGATCGGTAAGACTGCCTCCATACCGTAGACCAAGGAGAAAGGAGTTGCCCCGGTCGACGTCCTGGCTGAGGTACGGTACCCATGTAGAGCGAACGGTAAAATCTCGTGCCAATCCTTATAAGTCACTGTCATCTTCTACACGATTTTCTTAATGTTCTTATTTGCTGCTTCTACAGCCCCATTCATCTTTGGTCTGTAAGGAGAAGAATTGTGGTGCTGTATCTTAAACTGCTCGCAGAGCTCAGTGATCATCTTGTTATTAAGATTGGTACCATTGTCTGTAATAATTCTTTCTGGGACGCCGTATCGACAGATCAGATTATGCCGAATGAACCGTGCCACAACAGTCTTGGTTACTGTAGCGTAGGAGGCTGCTTCGATCCACTTCGTGAAGTAATCAATTGCTACTAGGATGAAGCGATGCCCATTAGACGCTGTAGGCTTAATCTCACCGATCATGTCTATGCCCCACATTGCAAACGGCCAGGGCGCAGTCAGAACATTTAGAAGAACTGGAGGAATGTGCACCTTGTCTGCGTATATCTGGCATTTATGGCATGTCCGAGAATGTTGGTAGCAGTCAGCTTCCATTGTGGACCAGTAATATCCTGCCCGGAGGATTTTCTTTGCCATGGTATGTCCACTGGAGTGTGTCCCAAAGGTACCTTCATGTAGCTCTTCCATGATCCTTTCTGCTTCTGTCTTGTCCACACAACGCAGTAAGGTCGAATCATGGTTTCGCTTATACAGGATGTCGTTGCTGAGGAAGAATTTAGCTGCGAACCTTCTCAGAAACTTTCTATCATTGACAGAGGCACCTTCAGGGTATTCCTGAGCTTCCAAATATCTCTTCACCTCATGGTACCAAGGCTTCTCAGTCACCAATTAAGTCTCTAGATCACAACAGTATGTCGGTTCGTCCAGTTTCCAGATGATGATCCGGGGAGCCTCATTGTCCCATTTGACCTTGAACATGGAAGACATTGTAGCTAACGCGTCCGCCAGCTGATTCTCCTCTCTTGGGAAGTGTTCGAAGGTTATCTCTGTGAAGTGGGGGATCAAGGTCAACACACATTCTCTGTAAGGAATAAGATTCGGATGTTTCGTATCCCACTCTCCTTTGATCTGATTGATTATGAGAGCGGAATCTTCGAAGACACTTAGAAACTTGATCCTTAAGTCGATCGCAGCTTGGAGACCCATGATGCATGCCTCATACTCCGCCATGTTGTTGGTACAGTTGAAACATAGCCGGGCAGTGAGTGGAGTATGAGTGCCTTGAGGGGATATTATTACAGCGCCGATACCGTTACCCAAAGCATTGGAGGCTCCGTCAAAGTGCATAGACCATCGGGATCCTTCCTCAGGTCCTTCATCCGGTCCAGGTATTTCACAATCAGTCACAATCATGATGCTCTCGTCCGGAAACTCGAAGTTCATTGACTGATAATCATCTACGGCCTGATGTGCCAAGTGGTCCGCCAATACACTTCCTTTGATGGCTTTCTGGGTTGTGTACTGAATGTCGTATTCCGTCAAGATCATTTTCCATCTTGCTATTCTCCCAGACAGAGTAGGCTTTTCGAATATGTACTTTATAGGATCCATCTTTGAGATCAACAAGGTAGTGTGAGTCAGCATGTACTGTCTCAGCCGGCGAGCAGCCCATACCAAAGCGCAGCAAGTTTTCTCAAGCAGTGAGTATCGGGTCTCACAGTCGGTAAACTTTTTGCTAAGGTAATAAATGGCGTGCTCTTTTCGGCCAGACTCGTCATGCTGCCCCAGCACACACCCCATTGAGTTGTCAAGTACCGTCAGGTATAATATCAGAGGCCTCCCTTCAACCGGTGGCATAAGGATGGGTGGTTCTTGGAGATACTCTTTGATTCTGTCAAAAGCGGCCTGACATTTATCATTCCAACGTACTACCTGATCTTTCTTTAGCAGCTTAAAGATTGGTTCACAAGTAGCAGTTAGGTGCGAGATGAATCGAGCAATGTAATTCAGACGTCCTAAAAAGCCTCTGACCTCTTTCTCTGTCTTAGGAACTGGCATCTCTTGAATAGCTTTGACCTTAGCAGGGTCCACTTGAATACCCTTATCACTTACAACGAAGCCTAGCAACTTTCCAGATCTTACCCCGAAGGTGCACTTGTTCGGGTTCAACCTCAGCTTGTACAATTTCAGACGGTCAAACAGTTTCTGCAGATGATCAAGGTGTTCTTCCTCAGTCTGGGACCTTGCGATCATGTCGTCAACATACACTTCTATCTCATGATGGATCATGTCATGAAATAAAGCAACCATGGCACGTTGGTAGGTTGCCCCAGCATTTTTCAGTCCAAAAGGCATGACCTTGTAGCAGAAGGTGCCCCACTGAGTAACAAACGTAGTCTTTTCCATGTCTTCAGGTGCCATCTTGATCTGATTGTAACCTGAAAAACCATCCATGAAAGAGAACACCTTGTGCTGAGCAGTATTATCAACAAGGACATCAATGTGAGGTAGGGGGAAGTCATCCTTGGGGCTAGCCCTGTTCAGATCCCTGTAGTCGACACACATTCTGACCTTTCCATCTTTCTTTGGTACGGGCACCACATTAGCAACCCACTGAGGGTAAGAAGTCACTGCAAGAAACCCAACATCAAACTGTTTCATAACCTCGGCCTTGATCTTTTCAGACATCTCTGGACGCATACGGCGGACCTTTTGCTTAATCGGAGGGCAGTCTTCCTTAGTAGGCAAGTGATGGACCACAATGTCGGTATCCAACCCGAGCATATCTTCATAGGACCAGGCAAATATATCCACATAATCATGTAGCATCTGAGTCAACCGTTGCTTCACGCTGAGCTCTAGGTTGGCACCAATCTTTACCTCCTTTCTGTCTGTATCAGTACCCAGGTTTATTGTTTCCACTGGCTCTTCATGTGGTTGAATTTCCCTCTCTTCCTGAAGTAACAGTCTTGAAAGCTCGCCAGGCACTTCACAATCATCTTCACCTTCGTCTTCGGCTAAGTTGATCGTATTTTCGAAGTCATAACTGGCAGTAGCAGAGTCGTTACCAGTGAGATCCAGAGTGGATTGAAACCTGTATGAGTGAGTGTGTGTAAATACAGCTGTTTTGAAATATATAAAGGAAGGAAAGACAGAAAAGGAGCATAAGATTTGAAATGCGAGAAAACGTCCAAGATTTTCATTCATGATATATGAAATGACAATTTATATGCCCTCACAAATGAAGCCAACGGTGCCTCGGGTAAGACACCGGGCCATAGAGTTCAATTTATTGTTTATTACAAATAGCAAAACAAAGAAGTTTATTACTGCGTAACAAAAGTAACAGGAGTATGGTCCTTGGCAATCCAATTGGTCAATCCGCCCTCAGTTGTCGGGTAAATCCAACTATTGAACTCTGACTCTCCCACTTCATCTTCATCTCCCACAGCATTCACTCCTGGATTGGTAATGAGCACAGGAGGTCTTCTGGTCTTTGCCTTCCGCATAGCTTTCTGACCCTCTGCAGTAAAACCTAATCCGAACTTGTCAGTTTTCTGTGTAAAATCAGGGAGCCTGCCCCAGTTAGCACATTCACCTTTCTGAATCACAGCCCGGGCATCCTTCAAGGAAGCCATCTTCAAAGGAACATCCTCTTCGACCGCTGTTTCTGCTGCTGCTAAAGTTGGAAGTACCTCTTCGAAATGCTGAAAGGGGGTTTCAATAAACTCCCCATCCATCTCAATGTACCTGAAGGAATTCAAATGGCTCACCATATACTCCTCCTCTCCCTGCACAGTGAAAATCTTTCCCCTGACAGGGTATTTTAGCTTCTGGTGCAAGGTAGAGGTCACTGCCCCAGCTTTGTGGATCCAAGGTCGACCCAGTAGACAAGAGTATGATGGACGGATATCCATCACATAAAAAGTAGAGTCAAATACTTGAGAACCCACTCGGATAGGAATGTCTACCTCTCCATGAACCATCCTCTTGGAACCGTCAAAGGCTCTGACGATAATGTTGCTAGGTTTCAGCTCCAGGCCCTCACAATCCAAACTGTCTAAGGCTTTCTTGGGTAGCACATTTAGGGAAGAACCAGTGTCCACCAACACGTGCGCCATAGTTGTGCCCCTACACTCAATAGAGACATGCAGGGCGTCATTGTGGTCCTTTCCCTTGGCAGTAAGGTCAGCATCTGAGAAACCCAAACCATTGTCTGCTGTCAGATTTGCTACGCAATCAGTGAACTGGATTGCAGATGTCTCCTGTGGCACATGGGCCGTCTTGAGGAATGAGATCAAGGCCTTAGCATGGGCCTCTGAGCGCAGTAGCAAGGAGAGCATGGAGATTTTGGAGGGCGTATTCCCCAGCTGCTCTACAACATTAAAGTCACTCTTCTTGATTATTTTTAGAATTTCCTCCATCTCTTGTTGGGAGGCCTCAGCAGTTACAGGTCTTGGTGCCTCCATCCGGGCAGGCTCATCTTCAATCCCTTTGCCCCGAGCATTGGATGACTCGGCAGCAGGGGAAACCACTTGATCAGAAACAGGAACAGGTACACTTGTAGGTGTTATAGTGAGGGGTCTTCGAATAGCGGGCGGTGCAATGTCAGGTGAGAAGAGCCTGCCACTGCGGGTAACCTTTGCTGGACCGGTGATATTGTTGATGCCGGTGCCAGTGTTGAACTCTTGTTTGATTCCATTCACATACACATCTGCCCCATAGTGCCAGGGGACAGCCTTATCAGATTTGTAGGGGAGAGGCCCCGGAACAGTAATAACAACAGGTGCGACAGTCATGATTTGGACATGCTTCCTTGGGAGAGCCTTGATTGGATTATTAAAGATCGTAACAACAGAAACTTCTTCTACCGGAACCAACTGAACAGCGGACTTCTTGAACAGAATCTCTTTGCTGTCCATTAGGCTTTGGATGCCCAACTTCAGCAAAGGACAACCAGATAGGGAAACAACACAGAAAAGGCAACCTTCACTACAACCCGGAAATAAACCGGCCAACAGTAGATTCATTTTGACAGTCATTAAGGGAGTAGCCACATCATCCACAGAAACGGCGTACACATCTTCATCAAGAGCATTTACTCCATGCTGGAGCATGGGAGCAGTCACTACATTCGGCCTCTCAGGCGCTTCAAACTGTATCTCTTTCGCGTCAATAAGGTCTTGTACCTTATTCCTTAATGCCCAACAGTCATCAGTGGAATGCCCCGGGCTATCGGAGTGATAAGCACAGCGGGCATTTGGATTATACTTGGGAGAAGCCGTATTCACAACCTTCAGGGCCTCTCTGACAGTCACTAGGTTGGTGGACAGCAACTGTGGCAAGATCTGCGATAAAGTCATACTCAAACGGGTAAACTCCCTTCTGGGTCTTTCAGCCCTGGGTGGATTGGTTTGCCGAGGAGCGGCAGCAGGCTTAGCAATCATCACCACGTTGACAGATTGGAGGCGCTCAGGTTTCTCTTGTCTTCTAGACCCATATACAGCACTGGCCTCCTTTTTAAAGGGCTTCTTCTCAGTACTTGACGATGCACCCTTCTGAATTTTACCAGACTTCATCCCAGCCTCTATTCTCTCTCCAATCAGAATAAGATCAGTAAACCCTGCAGACGAGTTCCCGATAAGATGGTTGAAAAATGGCCCAGATAGGGTCCCCAAGAACATGTCTACCAACTCCCGGTCAGTCAACGGAGGCTGCACCCTGCCAGCCAGATCCCTCCACTTCTGTGTGTACTCCTTAAAACCTTCACTTGAACCTAGCGACATACCCTGGAGTTGGGTACGTGTAGGGGCAAGGTCGGCATTATATTGATACTGCTTATAGAAAGCAGTAGCCAACTCCTCCCAGTTACGAACCTTGGTCCCATCCAGCTGATAGAACCATTCGAGATGAGTCCCTGAAAGACTCTCCTGGAAGAAGTGGATCCATAAATTCTTATCCACCGAGTACGGTTGAATCTTCCGCACATACGATCTGAGGTGTAGCTTGGGACAGGATGCCCCGTCATACTTGGTAAAGGATGGTGCTTTGAACTTATGAGGAATGATCACACCAGTAGACAAGCCCAAATCTCCGAAATCCAGCCCAGGCACCTGTTGGATCTCCATAGCATTCAGTCTGTCTTCAAACTGCTTGTACCGGTCTTCTGCAGGAGGATATTGTTCCTCATCAAAATCAGTCTCGTTGTCAGAGACTACCGGACTAGGACCTTTTCCCTCCTGGGGACTACTCTTGCCTATGGAAGAACCAGCCTCTTCATTCTGCAGAGTGTTGCCAAACCTTCGGCCCGAGTTGAAAAGGACAGTTCTCCTCTTCTTCTTCTTTTCCTTCTTCAGGAGCAGAGCCTTCAGCTCTTCTTGGCCCTGAGCCAAACCCATGATTAATTCCTGAAATTGCGCATTCTGCGCCTGAAGGGCCTTGATGGACATCTCGGTTGATGATGAGTCAGGATTCATGATGCTGAAATAAACAGCGAAGAACTGTAAGCAACCTGAAAAGAAGAAAACCTGCTATGCACATGATGAATGATATGTATTTATGCAATGCATTCAAGGGTTCGAAAGTTCAAATTTGTTGTAGACAAAAAAGAACACACGTTATTATTAAGGAAACAATTGTTCAGTACATCAAAGCCTCGTGGGCAAAATAATACAAAAGCAAATCAATCCCAAAAGACACTACGCATCCTCTTTGGAGCTATGTAGGTGTTGAGATTCCTCTCCTCATGCAATAGGCGGGTGAGCTCTAAGACCTTCTTTTCACTAGCATGTAGACTGGTCTCAAGAGAATTCCGTTCTTCCTTGAGCTGGATCCAGCTCTTCTGTATCTCTTCCCAGGATGTGGGCATGTCAGGATGCTGAATGGTGTAGGACACTTCTCCTTCCAAGACTGGCTCTTTGATTACTGGGAGCACATGAGGATAAGGCATCACTAACTTCTGGGAGCGGGTGCGTACCCACTTGAGATAAGGTTCCAACGGGATGGAATTCTTGTGCCCCAGTGTCTTACTGTCTATCCTATTTGGCATCCTCCAGGCTCTGATAAATCTCTGGCGAAGTCCTTGTGCATCGTTGTCGAAGTCAAAAACTATGTCAGGAATTAACATGTCATGAGGACCATCCCTCCGAGCATAACCAAACTGTCTCCAAGCCAGGCATGGGCTGTAAGTAATACCCCCTCTGATTCCAAGTAAAGGAACATTAGGGTACTCCCCGCAACGATCAATGATGGTAACATCCTCTCTGGACCGAGGGCACCAATGTATATCTGCATGTGTAAGAGTCATCAACCGTTGTGACCATCTCAAACCCCGCTCATTCTTCAAAACTGATTGTGGAAGGTGCGAAATAAACCACCTTCCCAGGAGAGGAGTGCAACACATAAGGACACCTCTTTTTCTCATGGTTCGAGTGTAACATGAGTGAAGGATGTCCCCCAGCAACGTAGGTATAGGATTCCTGGACATGAAGATCTGGACAGCACTGATATCTATAAGCTGATCTGGGTTAGGGAACAACACCAAACCATAGACAAGGAGGGCCACAACTTCTTCAAAAGCTTGCAAGTGAAGGGAGTTCCAACATTCATGGGCCTTTTCAAACAGAAACCTGGCTAAGAACCCTTTGATACCACTTCTAACTTCCCAATGTCCCTTGAGGTCAGATGTTGGTAGGTGCAAGGCTTTAGCAATCTCTTCAAGCTTGGGTTCCTTTTCCGTACCGTTGTAGGGTAGTTGATCAAGGATAGGAATCTTCAGGAGTCGGGAGAACTCCTCCAAGGTAGGTACCAGCTGATAATCCAAGAAGGTGAAACAGTGATGCAGAGGGTCAAAGAACTGGAACAGGACCTTTATCATGTCTTCCTCAATGTTGGTATTGACCAAGCTGATGAGTCTTCCATGTCTTTCACTGAATGAAGAGCTCTCGGGAATCCTGGATATAAGCTCCTTAAGCTGAGGAGGGACCCTTACAAGGCTGATTTGAATTGTCTTTCTGCGAACGGTTTCCATGTCCTACAAAACAAGAACAAATATGAAGATTCGAACCCCTTAAATGGTTAGTCAATGCATATGATGCTGGATGATGTCATGATGCTATGATTAAACACACCACAAATATTTACAAAGACAAACATGTAAGGCACACAAGTCACACAAGACAAGCCCTTAAGGTTTAGGCCAGCATGGGGTCTGGGTAGTACCCTCTTGAAGTTGGTGGGTTCAACCTGTCCTATTAGAAGTAACCGGGTTCTAAGGGTCCCAATATCACGGGATTGCTTTCATTGTTCATCGTTTCGATTTAGCCACTGAACTGGCGACCGAAATATTCCAGGAAAGCAACCCTCAATTGAGTGTAGTATCGAGTATCAACCAACCTCGGACTGCACCAAAGTCAGTTATCTCACTACCCTAAAGAGGCCAAGATAGTTCAATTAAGGTTCCTAAGGTCTGTTGATGCTTCACGACACCACGCGGAGGCCCCGTACTCTCCTTGACTGAACTCAAGGGTTACCGGTACACACCAAAGTGCCACATCAACGTAGCAGACTGTTTCAACCATGTCGGTATACCCCGCACAGTTCCCTCACAGCCTTGTTGCTACTTTCTAAGAAGGTATCCCCAGATCCGGGTTAGGATCTATAGAACTCCCAAGACAGTCCCACAATTTAAAGCACACAAATCAATACAATTGAAAACACAGTTATGAACTAAACCCTAAGGTACACCTCACTTTAAAAGTATAGTCCCCAACAGAGTCGCCAGTTCTGTGATTGGTGGATCTGGAACTGACTGTTTAACGCTGGTTCGCGAAATGTCGCGGTAAGCAAGAGTCGCCACCGTCTTTTATTTTCTCCAAATGGAAAGGACAAAAGCACAGAAAAATTCCTTAAAGAGATTGCTCTCGGTTCGGGAGGTAGATTATAGAAAGGGAAGGTGTTAGCACCCTTTCTATCCATGGTTATCCATGGGCTCTTAGATACTTGCTCATTTGTGTTTTCAAAATTGTTTGTTTGCTTTTCAACTGTGGGTTTTAAAAAAGTTTCTTTGAAAATTTCAGTTCGACTCTTGTATCGGTCCTCAAGAGTGTTTGAAAAGTTGCTTTCGAAAGCTTTTTTGAAAGTTTCGGTGTGAAAAGTATTTTTGATTTGTTTTGAAATTTAGAGCAAGTATCTAGAGTTATCTACCCACCCTAAGGAATTCGTCTGTGTAGATGTCCTTTAAAGTAGTGCCATCCCACCATTGAGAGGTAGGTAGCACCACTATTGGAGTTGTTCGGGTCAATTCGAGGTTCGGGACATCGTGATCACTGGAGCAATGGGAAGACACCTTAGAAGCTACCCTCATGCCAGGTTCCCGGATCATGAGGACTTACTAAGACATCCTCTACTTGACGATCACCTTTCGAGGCAAGGCAACAGTGAAGCGTACCCTAGGGGTGGTGTGTGATTTGTCTGTCAGATTCATTTATTTTTGTCTTGTCATGTCATGGGTGATCTACGCGTTATTTTTATTTTAGTCATTCATTCTTGCATGCCATTATTAACAGTTTAAAAGAGCGAGAAATATAAAGTTCCTAGACTATTACAAAGGCGCGGGTCCACATCGCCAAATTAAATCCAGGACCCGATTTGACATAAAATAAAGTAATAAAGTGCGAGAAATATAAAATGTCCGATTTACAGGGCTTTGGGAGAATTACATAAATATTTATAAGAAAGGAAATAAATGCGCGAATTGAATTAAAATTGAAAGCAAGGGCGTTGGACCCTTTTTAATGAAATTAAATTATTATTAACAAATTAATTAAAATAAAATAAAAAGAGAAAGATTTTTGAGGTTTTTCGTATTTAGGAATTTTTAATAAGAGAATTAAATGAAATTAAGACATTAATTAATTAACCCTAATTCTACAATTTTTATTTATTAAGAAAAGTTGCACATAAAATTAACCTAATTAATTAATTCAATTTTTATTTACAAAAATAAATAATTAATTATTATAATGGTAAAAGAAAAGAAAAAGATAAAAAGGTGATTAAAACCCTAATTCTATAATTTTTTAGTTTGTTAGAAAATATTAAAATTAATCCTAGAACTTAAAATTAAATTAAATGATACAATTTATTTACAAAGGTATTAAAAAAAATATACTTAGATAAAATATTTTATTTTTTGTCTTTCTGATTTTTTGTTATTTTTATATTTTATAAATTAATTTAAAGATTTAATTAAAAAATAAACAAAACAAAGAAAATATGAAAACATGAAAAAATAATGAAACAAGCAAACCTATGGGGGTGCTGTCCCCAAACTGGAGGTAAAGCCCAGCATTTTTGGCCCATTAATCCTTGTCCCTGTTGACTTCTCAGTATTCACATATGCATGGTTGACTTGGGGGTATGGTGATCTGCATGATCTGGTCATTAGATTGGTCTCTGAAGCCATGTGGCGTGCCAGGATGTTGAGTGCATGGTGGTCTTCAGGGATTGTGCTACATAGAAACATGCTTAGAAGAAAAATATAGAATAAGTAGGGGGACCTGGGATTCGAACCCAGGTCCCAGGGATTACCATAATGATGCCTTGCCACTGGAGCTCTTAACGCGCTTTGGATATTGTATATAGAACAAATAATATAATGTAAATCATGCGTTAGTGGACATTTTTGCGCGAAATTTGAATGAACCACTCACTGGCCTACACCTCACCATCTTCTTCAAGGCTTCGCTATATCTGAAACAAAAAGCAAATTGAATAGCGGAGGTTTTAAACCCCCACAATCTAAAATACAGAAAATAACGAATAGAGATTAAGCCAAAATAAAAAGGGCGCGACTAGTGATTCTGGATCGTCCAAGCATGCTGATCTCAATGGTGTAGGTCTCAAGTCTCAATTGTTCCAGAATAAGGAAACCCCAATTCGTGACCTCTGCAACCCTAAAAGACAACAATGGCAATTTCGCGTATGGTGTGTAAAAACTCAATCAAACTAGATGGTTAGCTTCAGAAAGGTCTCATTAGTATAAATCAGTCAAAGAAGTGCAAGAATGATGCGTATAAATTGATGTATGAATACAAAAAATATGATGAATAGGGTTGTTTCGTGTTACCAATTCTTGAGGTTACAAGCTATGATCTCGATCCAGGAACTTCCCTTGATGTCTCAGGAAGGTGATAGAATGGTTATTTCGCCTTGAAACCTCTTGGAATCCTGTTTTCAGTTTTGAAATTTTAGCCAAAAAATGCAAACTTGATTATGGTGTTTCTGCGCAGCTTCTACGTTATGAACACTAGGGTTTGCATGAGTATAAGTATTGGAATGATTAGGGTTGAGTTTTTGGTCCAAAGAATCTTTGCAATGATGGAATCAATATTTGATTTTCATGCCATGATTTTTCAATCTTTTTCATGCTAATTTGATACCAATCATGTCCAATTACCATTGATTCTTTCCCTATCTGATTTGCACGAAATCTTGGAGATATTTTATGCACAAAAAGATTTAAAAAGTTTGCCTTGGTATTTGTTCCATATTTTAATTAATTAAATGAATTATTAGCAATTAAAAATTCAAATAAATAAATAAAAATGATGAAAAACTTCCCTTTGGGCCAAATGGTCGTGCACATGCTTTGGATGATGAATCTTGGAAGAAAATGTGGCCCATTAGCAATTTTAAGACATTTGAAGCAAAGTTGACTTTTCAAAATATCCAAAAATTTCCCAACTTCCACAAGGCATATCTTGCTCAATTTTTAAGCTTTGATCATGTTCTTGGACATTTTGGAAAGTTATTGAAGTCCTCTAACCAATGCCTTTGGTCCCATGTCATTTTGATTTACCAATCTCAAGTTATGGCCTTTGACTTAAAGTCCCTTTTTGTTGACTTTTCCTCTAGCCAAGGTTGTCAGGGGCTATGACCCACTAGATATGGTGAGCCTTTGAAGAAGGACTCTCAACAGAATGAAGTTCCTTCAATCAAGCTACCAAGATTCAAATTCTGACAATTTTCTTTGTTTACCCCGCGAGGTCCTTGAAAGCATTGCATGCATATCATACATATCATTGCATTGCAGGTACCCTTGTTACAGGTCACTTACCCTTCTCCGCCGTTTATTTCAGCAATGGCTTCCCAACAAGATAACCAGGACCTTCACACTCAAGAGACTCAGTTCAAGGAGATCTTCCTAAGCCTATCCAAGGGGCAGGAAGAGTTGAGGATACTCCTCATGGTGAATCTGATCAGAAAAAGTCCTGAAGATGACAAGGACGAGCAGCTGAAACGTCTACAAGCTGAGGTAGACACATTGAAAACCCAGATGCTGGGGCAAAGGGCCCTCATTCAAGGTTTAGCTCAGGAGCAAGGAGAGCTGAGGGCCATGATCAGTCAGCTTCATCAAGGCATGAAGCAACCAACCCAAATCAGGGACCAGGTCATGGAACAGCTTCCAAGAGGGCAAAGGTCGGGTCCAATGAATAGACTTCTCCGAATTGCTACTACTTCACAGGTCCAACAACGACCTCGCCAAGAACAGCAGTTTGATCAGAACAGGCCGAACGAGCCTAAGAGACAATTCACCAACATCAACATGCCATGGTCACGAGCTTTGCAGCACAAGTTGAGGATGAACCTGATTGCGGTGATCAACCCTCCTGCAAATCCCAAGACTTCCTCTCCAAATTACAACCCAGAAGTAAGGTGCGCTTACCATTCCGGTAGCCCGGGGCACGATACTGAGGATTGTTGGGCACTGAAGTACAAGATTCAGAACATGATTGATGCTAAAGAGATCGAGTTCGAGCCCGCCGAGACTCCCAACGTGATCACTGCTCCTTTGCCAAGACATGGCTAGGATTGAGAAATTTTTATTCATTCGAATGTTCAAGTTGCAATTTTCTTTTGTTCAAACATTTATTCATGTTAAACATTGTTATTTCATTAATGCATCGCATATGTCTGTTCTGAAAAAATATATTCGTATTCACTATACGCAAATTATTTTCATATTTTTTTCTGATGATCAACTCTCAATTAATAATTCTAAGCCTCTTGAGGGAGGATGACGAAAACGATACCACGATCTTTACAGTATGCTTTTGAACAGACCCCGCTGATGAGGTACAGGCATTGTTTCAGCCCCTAAACACTGGAGTTATAAGGATGATAATCCCTCGTCAACCCCTCTGAGCCAAAGCAGTAGGAGTTTTTCTTTTCGAAATTTAAAACCCTTAATCATAACCTGGGGCAGGGTAGTCTCTCAGTTGATTCAAATGCATAACAAACGGCACCAAAGAGGTCCTTACAAAAAAAAAGGGAAGACAATGATGATTCCGAATAATCAACAAAGAAAGGCAGTCATTATCTCAAAAAATAAAAAAAAAAGCCCAATAAGTCAAAACCTATAAAGGAGACTTACAAAACTGGGGCATCCCGCTGACTGTAATTCCAGAAAAAGAAACAGTTCAGGCAAAAAAGAAAGGGATAACAAAAATCAGACAACAAAGAGGTCTTACAAACCCTCAACAAAAAAAGAATGACTGCCTGGTCAAAATAAACTGTCAATATCCGAACCATCACCGGTATATCAAAGCAAAGATTCAATCAAGGTCTAACGCACGATCAGCTGAGTTTAGGATTGAAGAACATCACGAAGAGCGGGTGGGTACAAATAATTTGAGCCTTTATCCTTTGTTTCTTAAACCGTGAACCAGGCCACGTTATAACCCTCAAAAGTCCTAGCTGAAGCATGGGTTAGTTCGAAAGCATACTGTTACGAAAGGTATCCTGACTCCTTAAGGCTTACGGTAAATACGGAGTTGACATCACGTTTTACAAACATTCACTTGTTTTATGAAAAAGAATGCATTTTCAAAATCTTCAAGACAGACATAAGCTTTGCATTTTTAGCATAACTTTGTTTGCATATGACTTTTTGTTTGAACAGCATAGAAATTCGCACGACGAATGCCTAATGAACAGAAGCACTTCCAGCCAAGGGGCAGACATGGCCAGTGTCCATTATCTGGGGCAATCCAATCAAGATTCGGAGAATCTCTCAAAGGCCAAAAAGCCTGGGGCAAATCTCCGCCTGAGTCACTTGGAGCATTCCAACAGCGAATCTCGCCTGATCAAATACATTCTGATGGCATGACAAAATACTTCCAACAGGGGCAACTCCCTGCTTTCTAAGAGCACAGACATAGTCGAAAGGATACTACGCATAATCAAAGACCCGCTAGGTTGACACACCTAGGCAAAAATTAGGGCTTCCCGGCGAACCAAAAGGGTTCGGGCAAAAGAAGGGATGAAAATGAAAAAATCTGCACACCCGGCAAGTTGAAAACCTGAAAAGGAGGCTTGGGCAAAAATGGGTATCCCGGTGGACTGAAAACCCGAAAGGGCGGTCCAGGCAAAAGTTAGGGATCAAAGCGTACGACTATGTCCTGTCATCTTGTCACCTGCCTACCAGAAGAAGGTTCATCCATCAACAGCTACCAGCACCTCACAGGTCTTCCTCTCCCACCTCGGAAACAGGGGCAATGATGAGTTGTCCAAACGATCTAATCGCTCTGTCCATCAAGGTATCAAGGCAGGTTCAGCTGAAAAGCACAACCAGTATATCTTAACCCCCCAGAGGGTGAGCCAGCAGGTCAATGCACTCTCCCTAAAGCAAAGCTACTATCAGCCTTAAGGAAGTTGGATATCCCCATAGACCTCAACATTCCCCAGCAATATACAGACATTCCTAACAAGCATCCCCGGCAGTCTTGGTCTAAAGATTGTTCCTCGGCGGTATATCAGGCATTCAATGGAGTCATTTCCCCGGTACAATTCAAATCTTCCCCCAAGAGAGTCCAATCTAGTTCCCCAGGAAAGTTGGGATCCATCTCCCCGAGCGGTAAGCTTATCCCCAGTAGATTCTGGAAAGCTTATCCTCGCAGAGCACGAACGCGTCTCCCGGCTTTATTCAAAGGTTATTTCCCTACCAGGATATAACTGGGTTATCCTCAGCCAAAAGCCACGGAAAGACTGTCCTCGGCGAAGTCTTCTTATCCCCAGCGAAGTCTATTAGCACTCCCAACATAACTTATCAACGGTATCCCCCAGCGGAGTTATCTTCAACATTTCAGCAAAATATCTCTCCCCACAGAGTATTGCTTCCCAGCAAGACCGTTAGAGTACTTTTCTCCCCGCAGAATATTCCATTCTCCAAGTTTATTCCCTAACGGAGTTATCTTCTCCTAACTGGTATTCTTGCAACTATCATCCCCAGCAGAAGCAAAGATCTATTCTTCAAACATCAGCCCAGGAGTGACTTCCCGGCACCCGTCAAGGATTTACTTTCCTAGACGAAAACATACATTCATAAACATCACATACATCATTATAGCATGCATATACGCATCATACCTTACAAATCTCATTTATGTTGAGAACATCATTGCTTGATCCATATCATGCATTGCATATGACTGACCTTTACCTTTCAGGAAAGATCCAGTTAAATTCTCAACTATATTCAAAGACCTAGACCGGTTCAGTAAAATCGACCCTAAGATTTTCCTGTTTCTTATCCAGTCAAAGGCCTTCTCTGGTTCAGTCAGATCGACCCTAAGATCTCCCTGTTTCTTATCCAGTTGAAGACATTTCAAGACCTAGACCGGTTCAGTTAAATCGACCCTAATATTTTTCTGTTTCTTATCCAGTCCAAGGCCTTCTCTAGTTCAGTTAGATCGACCCTAAGATCTCCCTGTTTCTTATCCAGTTGAAGATTTCAAGACCTAGACCGGTCCAGTTAAATCGACCCTAAGATTTTTCTATTTCTTATCCAGTCAAAGGCCTTCTCTGGTTCAGTCAGATCGACCCTAAGATCTCCCTGTTTCTTATCCAGTTGAAGACATTTCAAGACCTAGACCGGTTCAGTTAATCGACCCTAAGATTTTCTGTTTCTTATCCAGTCCAAGGCCTTCTCTAGTCCAGTTAAATCGACCCCAAACAGATTTTCCTGATAAGGACTCAGCAGAAGATATCCAAGATTCTCTCAATGATTGCTGTTGAGGTTGAAGTCGCCCAAGATTCTCTCAATGATTGCTGTTGAGGTTGAAGTCGCCCAAGATTCTCTCAATGATTGCTGTTGAGGTTGAAGTCGCCCAAGATTCTCTCAATGATTGCTGTTGAGGTTGAAGTCGCCCAAGATTCTCTCAATGATTGCTATTGAGGTTGAAGTCGCCCAAGATTCTCTCAATGATTGCTATTGAGGTTGAAGTCGCCCAAGATTCTCTCAATGATTGCTGTTGAGGTTGAAGTCGCCCAAGATTCTCTCAATGATTGCTGTTGAGGTTGAAGTCGCCCAAGATTCTCTTAATGATTGCTATTGAGGTTGAAGTCGCCCAAGATTCTCTCAATGATTGCTATTGAGGTTGAAGTCACCCAAGATTCTCTCAGCGTTCCTGTTGAGGTAGTAATCGTCCCCAGATTCTCTCAGCGTTACTGTTGAGGTTGAAGTCGCCCAAGATTCTCTCAGCGTTCCTGTTGAGGTAGTAATCGTCCCCAGATTCTCTCAGCGTTACTGTTGAGGTTGAAGTCGCCCAAGATTCTCTCAGCGTTCCTGTTGAGGTAGTAATCATCCAAGGTTCTCTCACCGTTCCTGTTGAGGTAGTAACCATCCCTGGTTCATTCATCATCTTTTGAAGCTCCAGGTCCAGCTCCTGTAACCAGTCAGGGTACATCCTACACAAAGAATTTGAAGACCAGCTCCTGTAACAGGCCAGGTACCCATTTTTCTTTTGCAGGTACGCAAGCTCTCGCTAAGGAATCTCTCACGCGATCGACAACCAGATGGCATCTATAAGCCCATCCACCTTCCATCACCTCTTAGCATGGCATCTATAAGCCCATCATCCTATCCATCAAATGGCATCTATAAGCCCATTCCCACCATCACACTATTATGTGAGCGCAAATTTCTGGGCACTCTAGTGTTCAATCATCTTCCACCTTCGGATTACGAAAGGCACGTCAGCCAATCTGCATCCTCAGGTTTAAGAAGATTGAACAGGGGCAACTGTTGTACCCCAAAATTTGCCCTCCCATATTCTTCAAGAATTGCAAAGAGCATGCTTCAAAATCTCCCCAAGGGTTGCACAGTTCAAGGGCCTCCTAACAGTCAAAAACTAGGGTTTTGGTTCTAACAAAGAAAATGAAGTTTCCAAGGGTCCAATCAAGTCCCACATGCCTATAAACATGGTCAAGCATCCTCATGTCAAGTTTCAAGACTTACAGCACAAAATTGCACTGTCAAAAACCCTAATTGCACTACAATCAACTGTAGGGGCAAAATGGTCATTTGACAGTCAAAAGTTCAAATTTTGGGTCAACATCTCATTTTGAAGCCACAAACATCATTTGATCAATGCTTGATCATAATTCTCAAAGCTTGGCTCAAAAAGTCTCAAGATGCAAAAGTTTCCATATTTGGACAGTTGAAAAAGTCAACTGTAACTTGACCAAGGCATAACTTCCACATGGTTTATCAGAAAAATTCCATCCAAAGCTAATTTTGAAGAGAAATACATTTCCTACAACTCCTCTTCACACTTCAAGTCCAAGAAATGCTCTCACAAAAAGTTATCAATTTCAACATTATAGGTCATTTTCAAAAGTCAACAAAAAGGGACTTTAAGTCAAAGGCCATAACTTGAGATTGGTAAATCAAAATGACATGGGACCAAAGGCATTGGTTAGAGGACTCAAAGACCTTTCAAAAATGTCCAAGAACATGAGCAAAGCTTAAAAATTGAACAAGTTATGCCTTGTGGAAGTTGGGAAATTTTTGGATATTTTAAAATGTCAACATTGCTTCAAATGTCCTAAAAATGCTAATGGGCCTCTTTTTCTTCCACAATTCATCATCCAAGGCATGTGAACGACTATTTGGCCCAAAGGGAAGTTTTTTATCATTTTTATTTATTTATTTGGATTTTTAATTATTAATAATTCATTTAATTAAAATAAATAGGTGAAAAATACTAAACCTAATGTTTTAAATCTTTTTGTGCATAAAATATCTCCAAGATTTCGTGCAAATCAGGTTAGGAAAGAATCAAAGGTAATTGGATATGATTGAGACTAAATATGCTTGAAAAAGATTGAAAACATTATGCATGAAAATCAAATCTTCCATACATCAATTCCTTGGTTCCTTGGACAAGAAAACCTACCCTAATCATTCACATATAAGTACTCATGCAAACCCTAATGCATAAAACCTCCCAGCTGCGCAGAAACTCAAGAACCAAAGTTGAATTTTTTGTCAAAAAATTGGAAACTGAAAACTAGGTTTTAGCACGATTCAGAGCAAGAGACCAATTGCAAAAGTTTCCTCGTGCATTACTGAAGCTAACTGAATAATTTTCCAACCCTTACACGCCCAGAATCGGTATAGGGGATTCAAGCTTTTTCACATTTTTTTCATAATCGTGTTTTAAGATTCAAGCATTTTCATTGCATTTCTTTGATGGATTCATACTAATTGATGTATTCTGAAGCTAACCACATATTTTAATTGAGTTTTTATGCATTATTGGAGATTTCACCATTGATACAGGCTAGGGTTTTTCAAGCTTTGAATTGGGCGTTTCTAAAAACTATAAAATTAGAACACCATAATGCCATGAATGGATTCAGCGTGTTTGGACGAAAACAAATCAACCCTCGCGCTCAATTTATGAGCTACCACGAGCTAATCGCTATTTTGAAATGTGGCTTGTTTTAGGGACGGTTCAAAACCGTTGCTAATAGTTTTATGTTTCAGGGAAAAAACAAACGATGAAGAAGATGATTATGTGGCCAGCAGTGATTGGGTTGTTTGAAAATTCGCGCGAAAAAGTCACTAACGTTTTGCTTTATTTTATAATAATTGTTTGTTATATAATATACAAAGAAATCAAGTGGAGCAGTTGGCAAGGCATAGTATTGGTAATCATCAGGACCTGGGTTCGATCCCAGGTCCCCCTCCCTTTCCTTATATTTTTCTATTAAACATGTTCTTGTGTAGCTTCCGTCCCAGGCGCCTATCATGCGCTCCTCAATCCAATGCGCCACATGTCCCATTGCACTCAATCAAAGGCCATGATTCAAAGACTAGGATGTGCCTCAGTCAATGGAGCTCCATGCCAGCGCAAAAGTCAAACAGGCCAAAGGCCTAATGGGCCTGAATTACTGAATAAAGCCTCCCAATTTGGGGACAGACCCCCCTAGGTTTGCAATCTTTTTATATTTTCTTCATTATTCTATTTATTTCAATTATTGTTTTTTTAATTAATTCCTTTAATTTAATATTTTCATAAAAAACATAAAAACAATATAAAATCAGAAAAAAAGACAAAAATAAGTATTTTTATTTAATGTTATTTTTTGTAAAATAAATATCATTAATTGATTTTAGTTTTTTTAATTTAGGTTTAAATCTTAATATTTTTCTTAATAAACTTAAAATTGGTAGAATTAGGGTTTTAATTAATTTTTATCCTTTTTCTTTTCTTTTCACCATTATTAATAATTAAATATTATTTATTTTTATAAATCAAATTGCATGTAATTAATTAGGTTAATTTAGGTTTAACTTTAATATTTTTTCTTAATAAATAAAAGTTATAGAATTAGGGTTAATTTAATTTTAATTTCATTTAATGTTTCTCCTAAAAATTCACAACTCCAAAAAACTCAAAAAAAATCTTTTCTCTTTTTATTTTCATTTTAATTTTAATTAATTTAATAATTTACTTTAATTTCATTAAAGGGTCCAACGCCCTCGTTTCCAATCTTAATTCAATTCGCACATTTATCTCGTTTCTTTTAATTATTTATGTACCTCTCCCAAAGCCGTGTAAACTTAATTTCCCGCACTTTACTTTATTTCTTTATTTTTCTGTCAAATCGGGTCCTGGAAATTTTGGCGATGTGGACCCGCGCCTTTGTAATAGTTTAGAATTTTACCTTGCCGCGCTTTCTTAACTATTAAATAAATGCATGAAAGAATGAATGCCTAAAATAAAAACAAACGCTTAGATCACTTTGACATGAACAAGACAAAAATAAACGAACATGACACACCAATCACACACCACCTCTAGGGTACGCCTCACTGTTGCCTTGCCTCGAAAGGTGATCGTCGAGTAGAGGATGTCTTAGTAAGTCCTCATGATCCGGGAACCTGGCATGAGGGTAGCTTCTAAGGTGTCTTCCCATTGCTCCGGTGATCACCATGTCCCGAACCTCGAATTGACCCGAACACCTCCAACGGTGGTGCTACCTACCTCTCAATGGTGGGATGTCACTACTTTAAAGGACATTTACCCAGACGAATTCCTTAGGGTAGGTAGACGACTCTAGATACTTGCTCTAATTCCAAAACAAATCAAAAATACTTTTCACACCGACACCTTTTCAAAAAGCTTTCGAAAGCAATTTTTCAAACACTCTTGAGGACCGATACAAGAGTCGAACTGGAATTTTCAAAGAAACTTTTTAAAAACCCACAATTGAAAAGCAAACAAACAATTTTGAAAACACAATGAGCAAGTATCTAAGAGCCCATGGATAACCATGGATAGAAAGGGTGCTAACACCTTCCCTTTCTATAATCTACCTCCCGAACCGAGAGCAATCTCTTTAAGGAATTTTTCTGTGCTTTTGTCCTTTCCATTTGGAGAAAATAAAAGACGGTGGCGACTCTTGCTTCCGCGACATTTCGCGAAACCAGCGTTAAACAGTTAGTTCCAGATCCACCGATCACAGAACTGGCGACTCTGCTGGGGAAATCTTTATAAAGTGAGGTGTACCTTAGGGCTAGTTCATAACTATGTTTTCAATTGTATTGATTTGTGTGCTTTAAATTGTGGGACTGTCTTGGGAGTTCTATAGATCCTAACTCGGATCTGGGGATACCTTCTTAGAAAGTAGCAACAAGGCTGTGAGGGAACTGTGCGGGGTATACCGACATGGTTGAAGCAGTCTTCTACGTTGATGTGGCACTTTGGTGTGTACCGGTAACCCTTGAGTTCAGTCAAGGAGAGTAAGGGGCCTCTGCGTCGTGTCGTGAAGCATCAACTGACCTTAGGAACCTTAATTGAACCATCTTGGCCTCTTTAGGGTAGTGATATAACTGACTTTGGTGCAGTCCGAGGTTGGTTGATACTCGATACTACACTCAATTGAGGGTTGTTTTCCTGGAATATTTCGGTCGCCAGTTCAGTGGCTAAATCAAAACGATGAACAATGAAAACAATCCAGTGATGTTGGGACCTTTAGAACCCGGTTACTTCTAATAGGACAGGTTTTGAGCCCACCAACTTCAAGAGGGTAATACCTAGACCCCATGCTGGCCTAAACTCTAAGGGCTTGTCTTGTGTGACTTGTGTGCCTTCCAACTTGACTACTTGCATGCTTGTTATCTGACACTTGAGTTTCTTGCAGGTTTTGCTTATAGTCCTTAATTAGGACTCATAACAGGGTTTACTGAGTTTTTTGCAGGTTTTGTTTATAGTCCTTAATTGGGACTCATAACAGGGTTTTGTTATAGTCCTTAATTGGGACTCATTACAGGGTTTACCTACATTATTCCACGCATAGCATAACATCATGACATCCATACCATTTCATACATCCCGCATAAGGACTAACCCGTTTCAAGGATCTCAAGGGCTTGTGATGCAGGTCATGACGAACCAAAATGTCTAGCAAGGGGCAAAGGGGATTTATTTTCCTCTAGCCAAGGTTGTCAGGGGCTATGACCCACTAGATATGGTGAGCCTTTGAAGAAGGACTCTCAACAGAATGAAGTTCCTTCAATCAAGCTACCAAGATTCAAATTCTGACAATTTTCTTTGTTTACCCCGCGAGGTCCTTGAAAGCATTGCATGCATATCATACATATCATTGCATTGCAGGTACCCTTGTTACAGGTCACTTACCCTTCTCCGCCGTTTATTTCAGCAATGGCTTCCCAACAAGATAATCAGGACCTTCACACTCAAGAGACTCAGTTCAAGGAGATCTTCCTAAGCCTATCCAAGGGGCAGGAAGAGTTGAGGATACTCCTCATGGTGAATCTGATCAGAAAAAGTCCTGAAGATGACAAGGACGAGCAGCTGAAACGTCTACAAGCTGAGGTAGACACATTGAAAACCCAGATGCTGGGGCAAAGGGCCCTCATTCAAGGTTTAGCTCAGGAGCAAGGAGAGCTGAGGGCCATGATCAGTCAGCTTCATCAAGGCATGAAGCAACCAGCCCAAATCAGGGACCAGGTCATGGAACAGCTTCCAAGAGGGCAAAGGTCGGGTCCAATGAATAGACTTCTCCGAATTGCTACTACTTCACAGGTCCAACAACGACCTCGCCAAGAACAGCAGTTTGATCAGAACAGGCCGAACGAGCCTAAGAGATAATTCACCAACATCAACATGCCATGGTCACGAGCTTTGCAGCACAAGTTGAGGATGAACCTGATTGCGGTGATCAACCCTCCTGCAAATCCCAAGACTTCCTCTCCAAATTACAACCCAGAAGTAAGGTGCGCTTACCATTCCGGTAGCCCGGGGCACGATACTGAGGATTGTTGGGCACTGAAGTACAAGATTCAGAACATGATTGATGCTAAAGAGATCGAGTTCGAGCCCGCCGAGACTCCCAACGTGATCACTGCTCCTTTGCCAAGACATGGCTAGGATTGAGAAATTTTTATTCATTCGAATGTTCAAGTTGCAATTTTCTTTTGTTCAAACATTTATTCATGTTAAACATTGTTATTTCATTAATGCATCGCATATGTCTGTTCTGAAACAATATATTCGTATTCATTATACGCAAATTATTTTCATATTTTTTTCTGATGATCAACTCTCAATTAATAATTCTAAGCCTCTTGAGGGAGGATGACGAAAACGATACCACGATCTTTACAGTATGCTTTTGAACAGACCCCGCTGATGAGGTACAGGCATTGTTTCAGCCCCTAAACACTGGAGTTATAAGGATGATAATCCCTCGTCAACCCCTCTGAGCCAAAGCAGTAGGAGTTTTTCTTTTCGAAATTTAAAACCCTTAATCATAACCTGGGGCAGGGTAGTCTCTCAGTTGATTCAAATGCATAACAAACGGCACCAAAGAGGTCCTTACAAAAAAAAAGGGAAGACAGTGATGATTCCGAATAATCAACAAAGAAAGGCAGTCATTATCTCAAAAAATAAAAAAAAAAGCCCAATAAGTCAAAACCTATAAAGGAGACTTACAAAACTGGGGCATCCCGCTGACTGTAATTCCAGAAAAAGAAACAGTTCAGGCAAAAAAGAAAGGGATAACAAAAATCAGACAACAAAGAGGTCTTACAAACCCTCAACAAAAAAAGAATGACTGCCTGGTCAAAATAAACTGTCAATATCCGAACCATCACCGGTATATCAAAGCAAAGATTCAATCAAGGTCTAACGCACGATCAGCTGAGTTTAGGATTGAAGAACATCACGAAGAGCGGGTGGGTACAAATAATTTGAGCCTTTATCCTTTGTTTCTTAAACCGTGAACCAGGCCACGTTATAACCCTCAAAAGTCCTAGCTGAAGCATGGGTTAGTTCGAAAGCATACTGTTACGAAAGGTATCCTGACTCCTTAAGGCTTACGGTAAATACGGAGTTGACATCACGTTTTACAAACATTCACTTGTTTTATGAAAAAGAATGCATTTTCAAAATCTTCAAGACAGACATAAGCTTTGCATTTTTAGCATAACTTTGTTTGCATATGACTTTTTGTTTGAACAGCATAGAAATTCGCACGACGAATGCCTAATGAACAGAAGCACTTCCAGCCAAGGGGCAGACATGGCCAGTGTCCATTATCTGGGGCAATCCAATCAAGATTCGGAGAATCTCTCAAAGGCCAAAAAGCCTGGGGCAAATCTCCGCCTGAGTCACTTGGAGCATTCCAACAGCGAATCTCGCCTGATCAAATACATTCTGATGGCATGACAAAATACTTCCAACAGGGGCAACTCCCTGCTTTCTAAGAGCACAGACATAGTCGAAAGGATACTACGCATAATCAAAGACCCGCTAGGTTGACACACCTAGGCAAAAATTAGGGCTTCCCGGCGAACCAAAAGGGTTCGGGCAAAAGAAGGGATGAAAATGAAAAAATCTGCACACCCGGCAAGTTGAAAACCTGAAAAGGAGGCTTGGGCAAAAATGGGTATCCCGGTGGACTGAAAACCCGAAAGGGCGGTCCAGGCAAAAGTTAGGGATCAAAGCGTACGACTATGTCCTGTCATCTTGTCACCTGCCTACCAGAAGAAGGTTCATCCATCAACAGCTACCAGCACCTCACAGGTCTTCCTCTCCCACCTCGGAAACAGGGGCAATGATGAGTTGTCCAAACGATCTAATCGCTCTGTCCATCAAGGTATCAAGGCAGGTTCAGCTGAAAAGCACAACCAGTATATCTTAACCCCCCAGAGGGTGAGCCAGCAGGTCAATGCACTCTCCCTAAAGCAAAGCTACTATCAGCCTTAAGGAAGTTGGATATCCCCATAGACCTCAACATTCCCCAGCAATATACAGACATTCCTAACAAGCATCCCCGGCAGTCTTGGTCTAAAGATTGTTCCCCGGAGGTATATCAGGCATTCAATGGAGTCATTTCCCCGGTACAATTCAAATCTTCCCCCAAGAGAGTCTAATCTAGTTCCCCAGGAAAGTTGGGATCCATCTCCCCAAGCGGTAAGCTTATCCCCAGTAGATTCTGGAAAGCTTATCCTCGCAGAGCACGAACGCGTCTCCCGGCTTTATTCAAAGGTTATTTCCCTACCAGGATATAACTGGGTTATCCTCAGCCAAAAGCCACGGAAAGACTGTCCTCGGCGAAGTCTTCTTATCCCCAGCGAAGTCTATTAGCACTCCCAACATAACTTATCAACGGTATCCCCCAGCGGAGTTATCTTCAACATTTCAGCAAAATATCTCTCCCCACAGAGTATTGCTTCCCAGCAAGACCGTTAGAGTACTTTTCTCCCCGCAGAATATTCCATTCGCCAAGTTTATTCCCTAACGGAGTTATCTTCTCCTAACTGGTATTCTTGCAACTATCATCCCCAGCAGAAGCAAAGATCTATTCTTCAAACATCAGCCCAGGAGTGACTTCCCGGCACCCGTCAAGGATTTACTTTCCTAGACGAAAACATACATTCATAAACATCACATACATCATTATAGCATGCATATACGCATCATACCTTACAAATCTCATTTATGTTGAGAACATCATTGCTTGATCCATATCATGCATTGCATATGACTGACCTTTACCTTTCAGGAAAGATCCAGTTAAATTCTCAACTATATTCCAAGACCTAGACCGGTTCAGTAAAATCGACCCTAAGATTTTCCTGTTTCTTATCCAGTCAAAGGCCTTCTCTGGTTCAGTCAGATCGACCCTAAGATCTCCCTGTTTCTTATCCAGTTGAAGACATTTCAAGACCTAGACCGGTTCAGTTAAATCGACCCTAATATTTTTCTGTTTCTTATCCAGTCCAAGGCCTTCTCTAGTTCAGTTAGATCGACCCTAAGATCTCCCTGTTTCTTATCCAGTTGAAGATTTCAAGACCTAGACCGGTCCAGTTAAATCGACCCTAAGATTTTTCTGTTTCTTATCCAGTCAAAGGCCTTCTCTGGTTCAGTCAGATCGACCCTAAGATCTCCCTGTTTCTTATCCAGTTGAAGACATTTCAAGACCTAGACCGGTTCAGTTAATCGACCCTAAGATTTTCTGTTTCTTATCCAGTCCAAGGCCTTCTCTAGTCCAGTTAAATCGACCCCAAACAGATTTTCCTGATAAGGACTCAGCAGAAGATATCCAAGATTCTCTCAATGATTGCTGTTGAGGTTGAAGTCGCCCAAGATTCTCTCAATGATTGCTGTTGAGGTTGAAGTCGCCCAAGATTCTCTCAATGATTGCTGTTGAGGTTGAAGTCGCCCAAGATTCTCTCAATGATTGCTGTTGAGGTTGAAGTCGCCCAAGATTCTCTCAATGATTGCTATTGAGGTTGAAGTCGCCCAAGATTCTCTCAATGATTGCTATTGAGGTTGAAGTCGCCCAAGATTCTCTCAATGATTGCTGTTGAGGTTGAAGTCGCCCAAGATTCTCTCAATGATTGCTGTTGAGGTTGAAGTCGCCCAAGATTCTCTCAATGATTGCTGTTGAGGTTGAAGTCGCCCAAGATTCTCTCAATGATTGCTATTGAGGTTGAAGTCACCCAAGATTCTCTCAGCGTTCCTGTTGAGGTAGTAATCGTCCCCAGATTCTCTCAGCGTTACTGTTGAGGTTGAAGTCGCCCAAGATTCTCTCAGCGTTCCTGTTGAGGTAGTAATCGTCCCCAGATTCTCTCAGCGTTACTGTTGAGGTTGAAGTCGCCCAAGATTCTCTCAGCGTTCCTGTTGAGGTAGTAATCATCCAAGGTTCTCTCACCGTTCCTGTTGAGGTAGTAACCATCCCTGGTTCATTCATCATCTTTTGAAGCTCCAGGTCCAGCTCCTGTAACCAGTCAGGGTACATCCTACACAAAGAATTTGAAGACCAGCTCCTGTAACAGGCCAGGTACCCATTTTTCTTTTGCAGGTACGCAAGCTCTCGCTAAGGAATCTCTCACGCGATCGACAACCAGATGGCATCTATAAGCCCATCCACCTTCCATCACCTCTTAGCATGGCATCTATAAGCCCATCATCCTATCCATCAAATGGAATCTATAAGCCCATTCCCACCATCACACTATTATGTGAGCGCAAATTTCTGGGCACTCTAGTGTTCAATCATCTTCCACCTTCGGATTACGAAAGGCACGTCAGCCAATCTGCATCCTCAGGTTTAAGAAGATTGAACAGGGGCAACTGTTGTACCCCAAAATTTTCCCTCCCATATTCTTCAACAATTGCAAAGAGCATGCTTCAAAATCTCCCCAAGGGTTGCACAGTTCAAGGGCCTCCTAACAGTCAAAAACTAGGGTTTTGGTTCTAACAAAGAAAATGAAGTTTCCAAGGGTCCAATCAAGTCCCACATGCCTATAAACATGGTCAAGCATCCTCATGTCAAGTTTCAAGACTTACAGCACAAAATTGCACTGTCAAAAACCCTAATTGCACTACAATCAACTGTAGGGGCAAAATGGTCATTTGACAGTCAAAAGTTCAAATTTTGGGTCAACATCTCATTTTGAAGCCACAAACATCATTTGATCAATGCTTGATCATAATTCTCAAAGCTTGGCTCAAAAAGTCTCAAGATGCAAAAGTTTCCATATTTGGACAGTTGAAAAAGTCAACTGTAACTTGACCAAGGCATAACTTCCACATGGTTTATCAGAAAAATTCCATCCAAAGCTAATTTTGAAGAGAAAGACATTTCCTACAACTCCTCTTCACACTTCAAGTCCAAGAAATGCTCTCACAAAAAGTTATCAATTTCAACATTATAGGTCATTTTCAAAAGTCAACAAAAAGGGACTTTAAGTCAAAGGCCATAACTTGAGATTGGTAAATCAAAATGACATGGGACCAAAGGCATTGGTTAGAGGACTCAAAGACCTTTTCAAAATGTCCAAGAACATGAGCAAAGCTTAAAAATTGAACAAGTTATGCCTTGTGGAAGTTGGGAAATTTTTGGATATTTTGAAACGTCAACATTGCTTCAAATGTCCTAAAAATGCTAATGGGCCTCTTTTTCTTCCACAATTCATCATCCAAGGCATGTGAACGACTATTTGGCCCAAAGGGAAGTTTTTTATCATTTTTATTTATTTATTTGGATTTTTAATTATTAATAATTCATTTAATTAAAATAAATAGGTGAAAAATACTAAACCTAATGTTTTAAATCTTTTTGTGCATAAAATATCTCCAAGATTTCGTGCAAATCAGGTTAGGAAAGAATCAAAGGTAATTGGATATGATTGAGACCAAATATGCTTGAAAAAGATTGAAAACATTATGCATGAAAATCAAATCTTCCATACATCAATTCCTTGGTTCCTTGGACAAGAAAACCTACCCTAATCATTCACATATAAGTACTCATGCAAACCCTAATGCATAAAACCTCCCAGCTGCGCAGAAACTCAAGAACCAAAGTTGAATTTTTTGTCAAAAAATTGGAAACTGAAAACTAGGTTTTAGCACGATTCAGAGCAAGAGACCAATTGCAAAAGTTTCCTCGTGCATTACTGAAGCTAACTGAATAATTTTCCAACCCTTACACGCCCAGAATCGGTATAGGGGATTCAAGCTTTTTCACATTTTTTTCATAATCGTGTTTTAAGATTCAAGCATTTTCATTGCATTTCTTTGATGGATTCATACTAATTGATGTATTCTGAAGCTAACCACATATTTTAATTGAGTTTTTATGCATTATTGGAGATTTCACCATTGATACAGGCTAGGGTTTTTCAAGCTTTGAATTGGGCGTTTCTAAAAACTATAAAATTAGAACACCATAATGCCATGAATGGATTCAGCGTGTTTGGACGAAAACAAATCAACCCTCGCGCTCAATTTATGAGCTACCACGAGCTAATCGCTATTTTGAAATGTGGCTTGTTTTAGGGACGGTTCAAAACCGTTGCTAATAGTTTTATGTTTCAGGGAAAAAACAAACGATGAAGAAGATGATTATGTGGCCAGCAGTGATTGGGTTGTTTGAAAATTCGCGCGAAAAAGTCACTAACGTTTTGCTTTATTTTATAATAATTGTTTGTTATATAATATACAAAGAAATCAAGTGGAGCAGTTGGCAAGGCATAGCATTGGTAATCATCAGGACCTGGGTTCGATCCCAGGTCCCCCTCCCTTTCCTTATATTTTTCTATTAAACATGTTCTTGTGTAGCTTCCGTCCCAGGCGCCTATCATGCGCTCCTCAATCCAATGCGCCACATGTCCCATTGCACTCAATCAAAGGCCATGATTCAAAGACTAGGATGTGCCTCAGTCAATGGAGCTCCATGCCAGCGCAAAAGTCAAACAGGCCAAAGGCCTAATGGGCCTGAATTACTGAATAAAGCCTCCCAATTTGGGGACAGACCCCCCTAGGTTTGCAATCTTTTTATATTTTCTTCATTATTCTATTTATTTCAATTATTGTTTTTTTAATTAATTCCTTTAATTTAATATTTTCATAAAAAACATAAAAACAATATAAAATCAGAAAAAAAGACAAAAATAAGTATTTTTATTTAATGTTATTTTTTGTAAAATAAATATCATTAATTGATTTTAGTTTTTTTAATTTAGGTTTAAATCTTAATATTTTTCTTAATAAACTTAAAATTGGTAGAATTAGGGTTTTAATTAATTTTTATCCTTTTTCTTTTCTTTTCACCATTATTAATAATTAAATATTATTTATTTTTATAAATCAAATTGCATGTAATTAATTAGGTTAATTTAGGTTTAACTTTAATATTTTTTCTTAATAAATAAAAGTTATAGAATTAGGGTTAATTTAATTTTAATTTCATTTAATGTTTCTCCTAAAAATTCACAACTCCAAAAAACTCAAAAAAAATCTTTTCTCTTTTTATTTTCATTTTAATTTTAATTAATTTAATAATTTACTTTAATTTCATTAAAGGGTCCAACGCCCTCGTTTCCAATCTTAATTCAATTCGCACATTTATCTCGTTTCTTTTAATTATTTATGTACCTCTCCCAAAGCCGTGTAAACTTAATTTCCCGCACTTTACTTTATTTCTTTATTTATCTGTCAAATCGGGTCCTGGAAATTTTGGCGATGTGGACCCGCGCCTTTGTAATAGTTTAGAATTTTACCTTGCCGCGCTTTCTTAACTATTAAATAAATGCATGAAAGAATGAATGCCTAAAATAAAAACAAACGCTTAGATCACTTTGACATGAACAAGACAAAAATAAACGAACATGACACACCAATCACACACCACCTCTAGGGTACGCCTCACTGTTGCCTTGCCTCGAAAGGTGATCGTCGAGTAGAGGATGTCTTAGTAAGTCCTCATGATCCGGGAACCTGGCATGAGGGTAGCTTCTAAGGTGTCTTCCCATTGCTCCGGTGATCACCATGTCCCGAACCTCGAATTGAACCGAACACCTCCAACGGTGGTGCTACCTACCTCTCAATGGTGGGATGGCACTACTTTAAAGGACATTTACCCAGACGAATTCCTTAGGGTAGGTAGACGACTCTAGATACTTACTCTAATTCCAAAACAAATCAAAAATACTTTTCACACCGACACCTTTTCAAAAAGCTTTCGAAAGCAATTTTTCAAACACTCTTGAGGACTGATACAAGAGTCGAACTGGAATTTTCAAAGAAACTTTTTAAAAACCCACAATTGAAAAGCAAACAAACAATTTTGAAAACACAATGAGCAAGTATCTAAGAGCCCATGGATAACCATGGATAGAAAGGGTGCTAACACCTTCCCTTTCTATAATCTACCTCCCGAACCGAGAGCAATCTCTTTAAGGAATTTTTCTGTGCTTTTGTCCTTTCCATTTGGAGAAAATAAAAGACGGTGGCGACTCTTGCTTCCGCGACATTTCGCGAAACCAGCGTTAAACAGTCAGTTCCAGATCCACCGATCACATGTAGTAAAATGAAATTTGCAAGAATGTGATATCAACTCAGGATTCGTAACAAAGTCTACACGAGTCAGGATACCTTTGTAACAATATGCTCTCAAAATAACCCATGCTTCAGCTAGGACTTTTAAGGGTTATAACGTGGCCTGGTTCACGGTTCAAGAAACAAAGGATAAAGGCTCAAATTTTATTTGTACCCAACTCGCTCTTCATGATATTCTTCAGTTCTATGCTCAGTTAATTGCACGTTTAGATCCCGATTGAGTCTGGAATCTTTTCTCTGATACTTGGTGATGATTCAGAAATTGAACATTTGTTTTGAAAAGGCATTAATTTTTGTAATCTTCTTTTTGTCGAGGATTTGTAGTAACCTCTTTTTTTAGTTTTCGTTATCCCTTCTTTTGCCTGAACTGATTCTTTTGTGATTACAGTTAGCGGGATGCCCCAATTTTTCTTTTAAGTCTCCTTAATAGGTTTTGACTTAATGGGCTTTTATTTCGAGAGATAATGACTGTCTGTCTTGACGATTATATGGAACCATCACCATCTTTTGTTTTGGAAAGACGTCTTCGATGCCATTCATTGTGTATGAAGCGGTAGATTATGACTGAATGCGCCTCTAAATTAACTGAGAAAACTACCCTGTCCCCAGTTATGATTAAGGGTTTTAATTTTTGTGAAAAGAAAAACTCCTACTTCTTTGGCTCGAAGGGGTTGACTAGGGATTATCTTCCTTATAACTCCATTGTTTAGGATTTGAAACAACACCTGTACATTGTCAGCGGGGTCTGTTCAAAAGCATAATGTAGAGATTGTAGTATCATTTTCGTCATCCTCCCTCTAAGGCTTAGAGGTTTTAATCGAGAGTTGAATATCATAAAAGGAAATAAGAACGCATTTTTGAAATAGTGAATACGAATGAATTGATTCAAGACAAACATGTGCAATGTATTGATGAGATAACGAGGTTTGATATGAATAAATGTTCAAATAAATCAAAAGAAAATTACACATTGAAAATTCTAATGAACGAAAAGTCTTCTTGTGAGATCTTGTCACTTCAGATGGTATGCCTTGGAGGAATGGCAGAAGAACTCGGCCTGACCATCTTGTGTGAATTCTAGCGCTCCTTCATTAATCAGGTCTTGAATTTTATTTCTCAATGCCCAACAATTGTTGGTGTCATGTCCAGGACTGTTGGAGTGGTACGCACATCTTGCATTTGGATTGTACCTTGGGGAGGCTAGGTTGGGATTCGGAGGAGGGTCCCTTAACACAACCAACTTGGCCTTCAACATGCGTTGCAATGCTTGAACCAATGACATATTGATTTCGGTGAAGCGTCTTTCAGATGTATTCTTCTTATGCCGATTGCCCCGTTGTCATTGGCGAGGTTGTGGTTGGGCTTGTGATGTAGTAGCAATTTGGAAAGGTATGCTCTCAACCTCTTCTCTCACTAGGGGCTGATTAATGCCTTGATCCACAATTTTAACTGTTTGTTTCATGGATCTGCATCCATCTTGGTGAAGCTTGTTGAGGAAGGCTCTTAGCCCTTCTTGTATTCGAGCTAAGTTTTGGATAAGAGCCATATTCCCCAGCATATGGATTCTCATTGCTTCTACCTCAGCTTGTAGTTGTTTCAATTGTTTATCCTTGTTGTTGTCAGGATGTTCCTTGGTCAGATTCCTGGCGAAGAGTGTTTTCAGGTCTTCTTGCCCCTTGGATAGATTCAGGAGAAATTCCTTGAATTGAGCATCTTGAGCTTGGAGATCTCTGTTGTCTTGTTGATGAGCCTTTGCTAAAATAAACAGCGAGAACATGAGAGACCTGCTTTGAAACCTGCTTATGCAATGATATGTATTATATATGTATTCAATTTTTACAAGGATCTCGCGGGGTAAACAAGAAAATGTCAGAAGTTGAATTTTGCAGCTTTGATTGAAGAACTTTGTATCGTTAAGAGTCCTTCTACAAGAGTCAAGCTCACCATATCAAGTGGGTCATAGCCCCTAACTCAAGTTGTTGAGTTTTGATCTTCTGATGACATTGGCTAGAGGAAAATAAATCCCCTTGCCCCTTGCTAGACGTCTGATTTATCATAACCTGCATCACAGGCCCTCGAGATCCTTGAAATGTTTAAGGAAATGTTAAGGCATGATGTTATGAAGTGTATGTTATGCTTTTAAGAAAGGGTGCGAAGTGATGTAAGCAAGTAAACCCTGCAAGAAGTCCAAGTTATTGGATAATAACTGTAAACAAAACCTGCAAGGAAATCATGTTGTTAGGTAATAAAACTCTGCAAGTAGTTCAAGTTGAAAGCACACAAGTCACGCAAACAACCTTAGGTTTAGGCTTGCATGGGTTTTAAGGTCATACCCTCTTGAAGTTTAGTTGGTTTCAAACCTGTCTTAGAAAAGTAACTAGGTTCTAAATATTCTCAATATCACCGACCATCCTTTATCGGGCATTGTTTCAGCTCAAGCAATCTTTTCTTGCAGCCGAAATATCCCAAAAGTTTGATCTCAATGAGTGTAGCATCGAGTATCAACCAATCCTCAGCTTTATACCGAGGCCGACTATCTCACTACTTTCTAATGGAAAAGTTTGTTCAACTAAGGTTCTAAGGTCCGTTAGTGCTTCACGACACCACGCGGCGGCCCCGTATTCTCCTCGTTTCCCCACGAAGGATACCGGTACCAACCAAAGTGTCACGCCAACACAGCCATCTCTTAAACCATATCGATCTACGCCGTACAATCTCCACGATCTATTGTTGTTTACCTAAAAAGTGTCCCCAGATCCGGGTGTAGGATCTTTAATAATACCCAAACAAAACCCTTGAATTTAAAGCAAGCAAGGCAAAATAAGAAAGCAATTTTAAAATGACCTAGATCCTAAGGTAAACCCCACTTTATACTCCCCAGCAGAGTCGCCAGTTCTGTGATACGGTGACAGAACTGACTGTTAATACTGGTTTGCGTTTTTTGTTCGCAAATGTCACAGTAAGCAAGAGTCACCATCGACTTTTATTTTATCCAATCAGGAAAAGGAAAAAGAACAGAAAAGACCTTTTTCGAGATGTTTCTGAGTACGGGGGTAGATTATAGAAAGGGAAGGTGTTAACACCCTTTCTATCCGTGGTTTTCCACGGGCTCTTAGGTACTTGCTCATTTTGAAAACTGCTTGTGTGTGCTTGTTTTGAAAAGTTTTGTATTACTTCGTGTTAACCCTTGTTTCTGTCCTCAAGAGTGTTACGAAGTTGTTTTCGAAAACTTTGTTTCAAAAGTATTTGGTGTGAAAAAGTTTATTTGTTTGAGCAAGTACCTAGGAACTAATCTACCTACTCGAAAAAGACTGTTCGTTTTCCTTTAGACAACATTATCCTATTATTAAGGAATAGGTAGCACCGTCATTGGAGTTTTAAAGGGACGTTCGAAGGGACGGAATGGTCATTGAAGACAACATGTAAGGATACCTAAGCATTTCGAAGGGACTGTCATCATATATTCGTAGGCAACATCAAGGGACAAGTAGGGACTATGATCTTTATGACGAATTTGAATTGTGGGTCATTGCTAATGTATCCCTACGTTCGAGTGACACGACCATTATTTCCGAGGCAACCAAGTGAGGCAAACCCTAGGAGTGAGCATGTGCATGTGTTTGGTTTCAGTTATTTAATCTTTGCACATTTAAGGTGATCTACTGTTTTAATTTTATTTGTCTTTTGCATACAATCCTATTAATATTCATCTAAGCGGTTTATAGTTTGCGGAATTAAAAGCGGGAAAGTAAATCTATGTTATTACAAGGCTTCGGGGAGGGGGTTACATGACCAAAAACCGGGGATTAAACATTAAAAAATATGCGGTAAATCCTAATTAAAAAACTATTACAAACCCGAAGTATATACAATAATTGGAAAGTGAAATATTGCACGCGAGAATTAAGTACGGGAATCAAAGTTTAAATTCTAAAAATCTAATCAATTAAAGAGAAAATATTTTTTTTGAATTTTATTATTGAGAAAATTAAATATTTGTGAATTAAACCTAATTTGTCTAATTAATTTTAATTATGAAAACAATCAAGTCAATATCATTAAAAAAATTATTTTCCAAAAAAACTAATTTTAATAAAAACCTAATTCTACATTTTTGTGGTTTTCTTGATTTTATGATTAAATAAAAAAAGTAATGATTTTAGTGTTATTTTTGTAAAAGGAAATAATTAATCAAATAATTAAAATAAAGGAAATAAAATAAAAAAAGAAAAGAAATTGGGCCTGTATTGTTGAGCAATTCAGGGGGTGTAGTACTGAATTTGTTGGGCCCATTCCTTGCTCAGCCCAATCAACGCGCTAGATCCAGTATGATGCTCTTTCTGACGGTCCATGATATGACTTGAGCGTTGGATCTGGATTGATGATGAATCCAATGGCTGGATGGTTAGTTGTAAATATAATAACATAAATAAAATATAAAGGAAATAAAGTGGTCTTTCTCAAACGCGCGTGTGATTCATATCACCCAATGGGATTCTGTCACGTAATTGTCTTCTTCCCCATAAATGTTGTTTTTGGTCACACTTTTACCTACAGTCGTTTCCGTCACTAAAAGCTATAGTGACGGATTTTGTTCATAGCCATAAACCTGTAAAATTCAAAAACGCAGCACAAGCAGAATAAATTCAAACCAAAGACATGGATCAATTGCAAATCATCTTCTAAGCATGATAGTACCCCTGATTTTGTCCAATTTTACCTCTATATGGAATTCCCAATTTGGGACCTCAAAACCCTAACAATGGCATCGTGTCATTCCTACACTTAAACTTCAATCAAACCAATCGAAAACATTGCAAATATGATAGCAATCATGGATATATGATCAAAACATGTTTATGATGGATAAATTATTGAAAACGAATCTTGAAAAAAGATGCAAATCGTGGCACTGTGGGGCGTGATTTCTGAAGGTTTTAAGGCTTGAGGATGATTGGAATGGCTTCAGAAAATGTCCAGGAACGGATTGCTGGCCTTGGAATTGCTTGAATCAGTCTATGGAGGAATATGTGATCAGCACTTTTTTTGGACAAACATTTGAAGTTGACTCCTTTGTTTTCACGACGAAGAACCCTTTTTTATGCTTTGGAAATGTTGTGTATATATCATAGAATGATTTAGGTCAACAAAAACTAATTATATCTTTGCAAATTATGGAGATTTAATTTCATTCTTTACCTTGTATGATTTGTTCCCAAAATAGACCAAATTAAGATCTTTTCCAATAAATTATCTCTTGCGCGAATTTTTTGATTTGCTAGCTGTTCATGGACTCATAATATGCTCATAAAATAAAATCTTTGATTTTATTTGATTATTCTACTATTTAAATTGATTTATTTTGATTTAAATGGATAAAAAATCAAAATAAATAATAAAAATAATAAAATAATAGGTGGATAAGTTCAGGGGTTGTGGGACATCTTAGGAACAAGTTTCAAACAAGAAAACATGGGCCCATTTGGAAAAAAATGTCATTTTGATCAATGTTGACTTCATGCACATTTCCAAAAATTGGTCAATTTTGACAATACATATCTCCCTTAATTTTAACCCTAAGAGGGTGTTCTTTGACTTTTTAGAAATATTAGGATGTCCCCTAAACAAACCTTTTAATTTCATATCAATTGGGTCTTCCATGTTCATATAAGAAGCTTTGACCCAAAAAGTGTTTTTGTTGACTTTTCAAAAGGACCTATAATGTATAAATTCATATCTTTTGATGAGTGCATATTTTGAACTTGGTGGATGAAGATGAATTGTAGGTAATTGCATCATCTTCAAAATGAGCCTTGGATGGAAAATTTATGATAAAGTATGAAGAATTTATTGTTGGTCAAAGTTTGGTTGAGTTTTCCTAAGAAACCCTAATTTAACAACTTTTGGGTTTTGATGAATTTGGGGCTTTCCTTGAGGAATCATGATCAACCCTTGATCAAATGATGGATAACACTTAAAAATGTTGATGTTGACCAAAAATCTTGATGTTTTACTGTATGTGGGTCACAATTGACTTTTGACCTAGTAGAGTTGATTTTCAGGCATCTGGGCAATTGACTGGGCAAACTTCATATGCAAGACATGAAAATTGACATGGATGATCTTGAGAACATATTAGGACCATGGACGGCATCTGGGACCTTTGGAGCTCCCACACCCTGATGAAAATGGAAACCCTAATTTGAGGTACATTGTCTTAGGATGGAGTTTATCTGATCAACTCTTGGGCATCCTTGAGCAAGTTGAGGACCTCAATGGGCATGTGTTGACTAATTTGAGAGGTAAAATTTTAGGGTACAACCGATTGTAACCTGAGAAACCATCCATGAAGGAAAACACCTTATGTTGTGCTATATTGTCAACCAAAATATCGATGTGGGGAAGTTGGAAATCATCCTTAGGGATTGCCTTATTCAAATCTATGTAGTCCATGCACATTCGCACTTTGCCGTCCTTTTTAGGCACGGGAACAACATTGGCGACCCATTGCGAATAGGAGGTGACAGCCAAGAATCTGATGTTGAATTTTTTCATGACTTCCGCTTTGATCTTCTCTGACATGTCTAGTCGCATGCGACAGACCTTTTGTTTTACCGGAGGGCAGTCTTCTTTTGTTGGTAGACGATGTACCACGATATCAGCATCAAGTCCTGGCATGTCTTCATATGACCAGGAAAAGACCTCGACATAATCATGTAGCAACTGAGTCAAACGCTTCTTGACGCTGGGTTGCAGATTGGCACGCACCTTGACCTCTTTCTTGTCCTCTTCGGTACCTAGGTTAACTGTGTCCACTGGTTCCTCGTGGGGTTGTATGGTCCTCTCTTCTTGTTGTAGTAACCTGGAAAGTTCCCCTGGTACTTAAAATCTTCCTCACATTCGTCTTCGGCTTGGTAGATTAGATTTTCAGAGTCACAGAAAGCCATAGCAGAATCGTTACCCATCGGATCCCGAATGGATGTAGATCTGCATTTTGAATGTGAGTGTGTGTAAGAGTATAACTATCTTTGAAACCAATAAAAAATGTAAAAAGAAAGACAAATAGCACAAATTTTGTATGCAAAACGTCCATGATTCATTGATGACATATGAAAATGAGGTAACAACCCTTACAAATGGACCGTTGTGTCTCGGGTAAGACACAAGGTTTTAAAAGTCTAAATTGTTTAATTATTACAGGTCCGACAAAAATTTAAAGACAATTACTATTGGATAAAGTTATTTGGGACAAAGTCTTTAGCTTCCCAGTTGCTGAGTCCTCCCTTGACAGTTGGGAAAATCCATTCTTCCAGGTCGTAGTTGTCCTCATCATCCTCCACTGCGTTGACTTTGTGGTTGTTGATCTTCAAGGGTGGTCCCCCGGCATGAGCACGACATACAGCTTTCTGGACTCCTGAAGTGAAACCCAAACCAAATTTGTAATACTTGTATGGGATATCCAGGAGTTGGCCCCAAATAGTGCACCCACCTTCTTCTATCACTGCCTTAGCATCTTTCAGAGAAGACATCTTTAGTGGCGATCTTGTAATATTTGGAATTTGGGAAACAACTTTGGTTACTGCCACGGTTGGTGGGACTTCCTCGAAATGCTGAAACGAAGTTTCAATGAATTCACCATCAAATTCGACGTATCTGAAGGATTTTAAATGAATAACCACATATTCCTCTTCTCCATGGACAATAATGATCTTCCCCTTGGTTGGGTATTTCAGCATTTGATGTAATGTAGAGGTGACAACACCAACATTGTGAATCCATGGTCGGCCCAATAAGCAGGAGTAGGAAGGGTGAATGTGCATCATGTAAAAAGTTGAATCAAAGGTTTGAGTTCCAACCTTAATGGGGATGTCTACCTCTCCACGCACCATTCCCTTTGAGAGGTCGAAGGCCCTTACCACTATGTTGCTGGGTTTTAAGGTCAGACCTTCACAGTCAAGTCTATCAGGAGCCTTCTTAGGCAGCACATTCAAAGATGAACCGGTACCAACCAAGACATGGGCCAAGGTTGTACCCCTGCATTAGACAGAGACATGCAATGCCTCGTTGTGCTTCCTCCCTCTAGGTGTCAAGTCAGCATCAGAAAAACCTAAACCATTATCCGTGGTCAAGTTGGCCACACAGTCTTGGAACTGATCAGCAGAGGTTTCTTGTGGTACATGGGCAGTTTTAAGGAATTTCACCAAGGCTTTCGCATGAGCCTCGGAGCACAACAATAAAGCCAACATGGAAATCTTTGACGGAGTCTTCCCTAGCTCTTCGACTACGTTGTAGTTACTTTTCTTTATAATTTTCAGAATTTCCTCTATCTCCTTCTTGGAGGCTTCCGGGATAGATACTGATTGCGCCTTCATTTGGACAGGCTAAACCATAATGCTTTTGCCCCGAGTCTCAGTCGACTTGGTGGTAGGAGTATCAACAGGTGTGACTATAGGGATTGTAGTTGTAGTGGTGTCAACATGAACAGAAACAAGGATGATCACAGGACCGGTAACAGTCTTTGGAGGAGCAATCTCTGGGGAGAATACTCAGCCACTTCGGGTTATCTTGCTGGTTCCCGCAATGTTACTGTTGTCGGGGTCAGCCTTCTCAGAAATTGAGTCTTCAACAGCCGGCCAATCCTGCTTGACGCCGTGATAGTAGACGTCGCCCCCATAATTCCATGGGACAATTTTATCTGATGAGTACAGGATTGATCCCGGCATAATAATTATTAGTGGAGCTACTTTAGAAACTGATGTAATCCTAACGGGTATTTTGGTGGAGACCCTAGAAGGATTGGCGGAAATGGTTACTATTGAAACATCTTTGTAAGAAACGGTTGGAACGGGAGTCTTTTCAAACAAAATCTCTTTGTCATCCATTAGGCGCTGAATATCTGCTTTCGGTAAATGAAAACTAGTTGGTAAGGATAGACCAAAGTGGCAGCCTTCACCACAACCTGGAAATAAACCAGCCTTTAAAAGGTTCTTCTTAACAGTTAGGAGAGGAGTAACAAGTTCATCGACAGTAGAAACAAAAATATCATCTTCAACAGCGTTAACACCGCGGCCATGCTTGGGCATAGGAGCGGTGATAACATTCAGGATTTCAAGAGCATCAAACTCAATTTCTTTTGCTTCAAGAAGGTCTTGTACCTTGTTTTTCAAAGTCCAACAGTTATTAGTATCATGGCCTGGACTTTCTGAATGGTATGCACAACGATCATTAAGATGGTAGTGAAGAGAGGTTTTGTTAGGATTCTTCGGAGCTTCTTTCAAAGTTACCAGATTAGATCTCAAAAAATGTGGCAGGACTTGAGATAGAGTCATGTTAATCCGGGTAAATTGTCTTACTGGTCTTTCTGTTCTAGGCTGATCGTTCCTTTGTCGAGTAGGTGAAGATTTAGGGATCATGACAGCCCCTACCATTGGACGGTGTTCAGTTATTTCTTGATTCCTTTGAGGATACATAGCCCCAACTTCTTTCTTCCCAATAAATGGTTTTCTTACAGCAGCAGAGGATGCGTCTTTTTGAATCTTCCCACTTTTAATCCCATCTTCCACTCTTTCTCCGGTCAAGATTAATTCAGTGAAGCCTGCTAAGGAGCTTCCAATTAAACGATTAAAGAAAAGATCGGACAGGGTACCCAGAAACATGTCTACTAGTTCTCTTTCAGAAAGGGGAGGCTGGACTCTTCCTGCTAAGTCCCTTCATTTCTGAGCGTAGTCTTTGAAACCTTCACTTGAAACCATAGCCATACTCTGGAGTTGAGTAACGGTTGGAGCAAGGTCTTTGTTGTACTGATACTGTTTATAGAAATCAACAACAAGGTCTTCCCAATTATGGACACTGGCGCTTTCCAGTTGATATAACCAATCATGCTGAGTTACGGATAGACTGTCTTGGAAGAAGTGGACCCATAAATCTCCGTCAGCAGTGTGAGGCTGTATGTTGCTCACATAGGATCGGAGATGCATTTTGGGACACGAAACTCCGTCGTATTTAGAAAATATTGGTGCCTTGAATTTTTGTGGAATGACAATCCCAGACACCAGACCTAGCTCCTCAAAGTCCAACCCAGGCACTTTCTGAATCTCGATTGCACTTAGGCGTTCTTCTAGATGTTTGTATGGTCGTCGGCTGGGGGATACTGCTCTTTAGAGTAATCCTCTTCTTCTTCCTCTTCAGACTCTTACTAGACAACCGCTTCCTTTCCTTTTCCATCTTGATTATATTTTTCACCAGATGACGTTGCAAAGTCTAAGGTCCGTCTTGCTTGTCCTTGGAACCTTCTTCCCATATTCAGAACTCCGATTACTTTCTTTTTCTTCTTCTTTTCTTCAATCAGCAAGGTTTTCAGATCTTCTTGTCCTTTGGTTAGAGTCAGGAACAATTGCTGAAACAGAGCATTGTGTGCTTGGAGGTCTTTTACCGTCTGCTCGAGATCCATCTTACTGAAATAAATAGTAGAAAGATGAGGAGAGTTGTCGTAAAAAACCTGCTTATGTTATGATGAATAGTAAATGTATATGCAATGATTTCAAGGAAGTTAGAGATTTAAAATTGCTTTAGACCAAAAAGGAGATTTTCAGCATATCCTCCTCAGTGTTGGCAGTGACTAAGTTGAGAAGACGACCATGCCTCTCGGTGAATGGAGAATTCTCAGGAATCCTTGAAGCTAGCTCCTTGAGTTGAGGAGGAATTCTTACAAGGTTGACTTGGATAGTTTTCCTGCGAAGTGATTCCATTACCTATAAAATAGGAACAAAGATGAAAATCCAAATCCTTGAAATGGTTAGTGGATGCATATGATGCTTCATGATGTTATGATGTTATGCACAAACAAATCACACAAGTTCCTAGTTTAGGCTTGCATGGGGTTTCATAGGTAAGCACCCTCTTGAAGTTTAGTTGGCTCAACCTGTCCTAGAAATAGTAACCGGGTTCTAAGGAGCTCAATATCACTGGATTATTTTCTGTTATCATTGATTCAGTATAGCCACTTTACTGGCGACCGAAATATTCCAAGAAAACAACCCTTAATGAGTGTAGTATTGAGTATCTACCAACTTTGGACTGCACCAAAGTCGGTCATCTCACTACATCCTAAAAGGCCAAGTTGGTCAAGTAAAGGTTCTAAAAGTCGATTAGTGCTTCATGACATCACTCAGCGGCCCCGTATTCTCTTTGATTAACTCAAAGGCCACCGGTACCCACAAATATGTTTCACTAATATAGCTATTGCTTCAACCATGTCGGTATACCCCGCACAATTTCCACAACGTATTGATATTTACCTATGAATATTTCTCAAATCCGGGTAGAGGATTCAAATCCAAACAATAGAACCAAAGTGTAAAGCATATAAGTTAAGCAAGATAAGCATGTAAAGGTGATCTAAACCCTAAGGTAACCCCACTTTTAGAATTGTCCCCAGCAGAGTCGCCAGTTCTGTGATGCGGTGGGAGATTTGACTTGAGGTTTTGCGTTTGTGTTTGCAAATGTTTCAGTTTAGCAAGAGTCGCCACCGACTTTTATTTTATCCAAAAGGAAAGGTAAAAAAGCACAAGAAAGACCTTTGAGATTTTTTTTGGGTTCGGGGGGTAGATTATGAAAAGGGAAGGTGCTAGAACCCTTTTCATCCATGGTTTTCCATGGGCTCTTAGTTACTTGTTTTAGATCACTTGCGTTTGCTTTTCAATTGTTTGAAATGGTGCTTTTGTGTATGGTTTTGAAAGTATTTTGAAAAGAGGCCTTTGTTTAGGCAACCTTTGTAATGATTCTTGTTTGAATGTATACAAAGGTGTTTGTCTTTTGAAAAATGTTTCAATGTTTGAAAGTTGTTTGGAAAATGTTTTGAAATTGTGTGTGATTGTTTGAAAATAGCAAGGATGGTTTGCAAGTTTGATCAAGTAACTAGGAGTTGTCTACCCTAATCAAAATTCTTTCCTACACATTTTTATTCCTTTGATATTGTTGATTTACCATCGCATTTGGTAAACAACCCTATCTTTGGATGTTAAACGGGACGGGCATGGGTCATCGTATGACCATGATAACAATATTTCCAAGTATCTTAGCAAGTTTTTGAGGGACTAGATCATTTTTGTTTAGGCAACCAAGATAGCGTCATCGAGGGACTATGATCTTTTTGTTTTGTTTGATTTTTTACAGGATACCTAACATGCATACCATGGACATTTTAAGGCAACAAAGTGGATGAAACCCTAGGGGTGCTTGTGTGCAATGTGTTGTCATTTTTCATGCATTTTGTCTTGTATTAAGTCATGCTATTTGTTTGATGTTTGGTCTTTTGCATACAAAACCCTAATTTACTATCATGCATATAATACGGTAAATTGCGTAAAGTAAATCTAACTATTACAACAATATTATGGGAGGGGGATACAAGTTTGAATAGGGGATATTGCTCAAAATAAAACCCTAATTTACTATTACAACCAAATTGAAATATTGCACAAATAAATAAATAAGCAATATATAAATATGCAATAAAATATAAATATGCACAAATGTTTTTGTATTTATTTAATGTATGTAAAATAAATTTATTCAAGTCTTAAAAATAAGAAAATAAAATGATTATTTTTTGAAAGGGTAAAAACCCTAATTTTTTGTTTAAGAAAATATGCTTTATATTATTTATTTTTTATTCAAGAAAAATAATCATTGGATGTTAAACGGGACGGGCATGGGTCATCGTATGACCATGATAACAATATTGCCAAGTATCTTAGCAAGTTTTTGAGGGACTAGATCATTTTTGTTTAGGCAACCAAGATAGCGTCATCGAGGGACTATGATCTTTTTGTTTTGTTTGATTTTTTACAGGATACCTAACATGCATACCATGGACATTTTAAGGCAACAAAGTGGATGAAACCCTAGGGGTGCTTGTGTGCAATGTGTTGTCATTTTTCATGCATTTTGTCTTGTATTAAGTCATGCTATTTGTTTGATGTTTGGTCTTTTGCATACAAAACCCTAATTTACTATCATGCATATAATACGGTAAATTGCGTAAAGTAAATCTAACTATTACAACAATATTATGGGAGGGGGATACAAGTTTGAATAGGGGATATTGCTCAAAATAAAACCCTAATTTACTATTACAACCAAATTGAAATATTGCACAAATAAATAAATAAGCAATATATAAATATGCAATAAAATCTAAATATGCACAAATGTTTTTGTATTTATTTGATGTATGTAAAATAAATTTATTCAAGTCTTAAAAATAAGAAAATAAAATGATTATTTTTTGAAAGGGTAAAAACCCTAATTTTTTGTTTAAGAAAATATGCTTTATATTATTTATTTTTTATTCAAGAAAAATAATAATAATATGTACAAAAATGTTAAAAATTAAAATGTGTGAGAAAATAATATTTTTAAGTGTATAAATAATAAAAATAAAAATATATAATATTTTTATATTAATTATAAGTTTATTAAAGAAAAATAAGTGATATTATTATTAATAAACTATTTTTATGCCCAAAAAATAATGAAAATAATAAAATAAAATGCAAAAAATAAGGAAAATATTTTTGAGATTTTTATTTGTTTAGAAAAAATAAATAAAGTCGGAAAATATAAAAGAAATGAAAAAAAATATATAGCAAATGGGCCAAGGGGTGCAAAAAGGAAAAAGGGTGGTGTGAATAGAAGAAACAGCAAGCCCAAGCCCAATGTTCACTTCATCCCTGTCCTCTGAACAGAAAAATGCGCGTTTTGCAACTCAAACCTGTTCTTGCTCATGCTTGCATGAAATCAAAAATTTACAACATGAAAGTTATAGCATTTTCAATCACGATTCCAACCATATAAAGAACTTAACCTAACTCTAAGAAACCAGGGAGAATTTCAGTGCCCCTAATTTATGACCTAAAATTTTCAGCAACTTCAACTATCAAATACTCCTAGCTCAGTCAATATAAATGGAATATATGCATATGTACAGCTCAAGCACATTAAATACTACATTTTCGCTTCACAAACCTAAGCCTAATGATGCCTAAATAAGGATATAGAACTTTGAAAATTACCTTGTTCAGTTGAGTTTGAATAGGGCAATGTAGAAACTTTGAGTGAGACCTGAGGTACTTGGGAGCTTGCTTGAAGTTGCCTCAACCTTTTCCAATGCTCAGCTTGCCTTGAACTTGCCTGAATGTCCCTGTAGAAGTCAACATGCAAAGCTTCAAAATGAAAATGGTGAAGTGTGAAAATGAGGTTACAGTTGCTGGACAAGTGCTTGGATAGTTCAGGTGGGTTTTAGGGAATGTGTTTGAAGTGGTTCAAGGAAAAACGCACGAGCCAATTTGATTTTGGAAGTGGTTCTGCAAATATGGCCCTGTTTTGACAAGAACTTGTGATTTTGTGTTTTAGGGTGTTTGGGAGCTTGGTAAATCGTGTTTCTGGATTGAGACAATGTGCTGAACTTGTTTGAAATGATGCCAAGACTTGGTTTTATCAGATGTTCAAGTTGTGCACTTTTTGCACGCTTACTTGCTTTTGAAGCAAAAGTTGAGTTGATAAAGCCAAAGCTTGTACAGGCTAGCTCAAGGCCTGAGGAGAGTTGGTACACTTTTCCTTAAGTTTGTGGATGTTGTTTGTATCAAGAGATCAAGTCCAATGCTCAAGATAAACAAATTTGCAAAAAGTATGCTTTATGGAAATGGTATTGCTACCTTTATGCCATTTTTGGAATAAATCAATGTATAATGCTCCAAAGCTCAGAATAATGCCATTGTCCAATGCATTTGACTTAAATTAAGGAGTGTGTAAAGGATTAAGACCTGTAAAACAAGTACAAGCATGATCCAAACTTATTTGCAAGTTGTAACATGGTGCAAAATGCCTTGGTCAAAAGTGAGAAATTACCATTTTCATTCCTTCGATTCTCCCTAACCATAAATGATCATGGAGAGTTCTTGGACATTTTGGAAATCTTGTAACATGCTCTACAATCCATATTTGAAATTAATTTTGAGATTCCAATTGGAACTAGGTGAAACGTTGCCATGAAGATAGGTCAAAATCCTGCCTAAACTAGGGCAAAATTTCACTAAGTTAAAAGTTTTATGGACCCCTATTCACAAAATCATAACTTGATATTCAAGCATCTTTTGGGAAAACTTTGTGAATAAAAGTTGTATATCTTTGGTAGGACTAAAACTTTAATGTTTTAAGTTTTCTTTGAATCCAATTGTATCAAGGTGAAAAAGTTGGGAAAAGTTGGGAAAAAATAAGAAATTTTCATAACTTAGAAAATTTCTAAGTTATAAAAAATTTCAAACTTAAACCCTAATTTTCAAAATTAGGTTTCTTGGTGAACAAGTTTCATGTTTTGACACATCTTTGTGAAAAATGACCCTTGGCACTTGATTTTGACCCAAAAGTCAAAGTTTGACTTTTCAGTGTACAGTTGATTTTTAATCAGTTGACTGGAAAATTCATATGTCAATCCAGTGCATTTGAGATCTTTTGAACCTTGTGATTAAGTCAAGATGATGCCATTGAGTCCTTGAAACCATTCTTGAACCCAATTTTCCATTGACTAGGTCAAAAATCAGAAATTTTCCTTCTACAGTCAAAACCCTAAAAATGACCATTTTGCCCTTTTGATGATCTGATCAAATTTCTTGAGGAGTTGTGGTCCAAACTTGATCAAATGGTTCATATGAGTCTATAATGTTGATGTGGATCAAAAATTATGAGGTTTGACTGTAAATTGGCCATAGTTGACTTTTTCCCCAATAAAGTTGGTTTTTAGGTCAATTGTCCAATTGACTGGGCAAAAATTTGATTCAGGGCTTGAAACTTGGTATGAGCAATATTAGGAGTCCAACATGAAGTATGAAAGTAACATGAGGCATTGGAAGTCCAGAAATCCCTGTGCAAACTCAAACCCTAATTTCAGGTCATTAGTGCAAGGAGATGTCTTGAGCTGAGCAAACCCTAATCCTGCCTGCAGTCCAAGGAGTTTTGTGAGGAAAATCTTGATAAAATGAGAGGCAAAATTTTGGGGTACAACAGGATGGAATTATTATGCCCCAATGTATTTCTATCTACCTTATTCAACATCCTCCAAGCTCGGATAAATCTTTGGCGATGACCTTGATCGTCGTTCTCGTAGTCAAATACCAAACCTTGGATGAGCATCTCATGGGGGCCATCCCTTCGGGCGTAACCGAACTGTCTTAAGGCTAAGCAGGGGTTATAGGTGATACCTCCCCTAATGCCAAGTAAAGGGACATTAGGGAATTCTCCACAACGGTCGACAATAGTAACATTTTCTATAGATCGGGAACACCAATGAATGTCTGAATGTTTGAGCGTCATCAACCTATGTGACCACCTTGAACCTTGATTGTTCTTCAATACAGATTGGGGAAGATGCGAAATAAACCATCTTCCAAGAGAGGAGTACAACACATAAGGATACCTCTTTTCCTCATAGTGCAAGTGTGAAAGGAATGTAGGATGTCCCCTAGCAAAGTAGGCACCGGGTTATGAGACATGAAGATTTTGACGATGTTCACATCTATGAGTTGGTCAGGATTTGAAAAATAAACCATCCCGTAGATGAGGAGAGCCACAATTTCCTCAAAAGCTTGCAAATCCAAAGAATTCTAACAGTTTTGGGCTTTCTCAAACAAGAACTTTGCTAGGAAACCTTTGACACCACTCCTTGTTTCCCAATTAGTTGTGATATTAGATGGTTACAATTGTAGAGCTCGAGCAATCTCTTCTGGCTTTGGATCTCTTTCCGAACTATTGAAAGGTAGTTGATTGAGAATGGGAATCCTCAAGAGTTGGGAGAATTCTTCCAAAGTTGGCACAAGTTGATAATCGGGAAATGTGAAGCAATGGTGTAAAGGATCAAAGAACTGAAAAAGCACCGTCATCATGTCTTCATTAGTGTTGGAGGTGACCAAGTTTAGCAGGCGACCATGTCTTTCGGTAAACGGAGAGTTTTCAGGAATACTTGATGCTAGCTCTTTAAGTTGAGGAGGGATCCTTACAAGATTGACTTGAATAGTTTTCCTGCGAATAGAATCCATGTCCTACAAAATAGAACAAAGATAAATCTCAAGATCCTTTAAATGGTTAGTGAATATGAGAATGATGTTATGTTGTTTATGATATTATGTACAAGTATATACAAACAAAGCAAACAAGTCCTTAGGTTTAGGCTTGCATGGAGTCTCATAGGTAAGTACCCTCTTGAAGTTTAGTTGGCTCAAACCTGTCCTAGTAATAGTAACCGGGTTCTAAGGAGCTCAATATCACTGGTTTGTTTCTTTGGGCATTGTTTCAGCGCAAGGCTCTTTAATGGTGACCGAAATATCCCAAAAAACCAAAACTCAATGAGTGTAGTATCGAATATCTACCAACTTCGAACTGCACCAAAGCCGATCATCTCATTACGTCCTAAAGGCCAAGTTGGTCAAGTAAAGGTTCTAAAAGTTCATTAGTGCTTCATGACATTACTCTGCGGCCCCGTATTCTCCTTGACTACTCAAGGGCTACCGGTACCCACATACATGTCGCACTAACGCAGCTATTGCTTAGACCATGTCGGTATACCCCGCACAGTTTCCAAAATGTATTGCTACTTACCTATAAGGTATCCCAAATCCGGGTAGAGGATTCAAACCCAAACAAAGAACCATAATGTAAAGCATACAAGTCAAACAATGAAAGCAAGTAAATGTGATCTAACCCTAAGGTAACCCCACTTTAATAAAATTCCCCAGGAGAGTCACCAGTTCTGGTGGTACTGTGGGAGAACTGACTTGGGTGTTTTACGTTTTATCGCAAATGTTGCAGTTAGCAAGAGTCTCCACCTACTTTTCTTTTATCCAAAAGGAAAGGTGAAAAAGCACAGGAAAAACCTTTGAGATTATTTCTTGAGTTTGGGGGGTAAATTATGAAAAGGGAAGGTATTAGCACCCTTTTCATCCATGGTTTTCCATGGGCTCTTATTTACTTGCTAGATCGCTTGTTTTTGTTTGAAATCGTGCTTTGTGTGGTTTTGAAAGTATTTTTGAAAAGAGGCCATTGTTTGGGAAAACTTTGTAATGATTCTCGTTCGTAAGAATGTATACAAAGTGTTTGATCTTTTGAAAATATTTTCAAGTTTTGAAAGATGTTTTGAAAGTGTTGGTGTTTGTTTTGAAAATAGCAAAGATGTTTTTGTTTTGAAATGGAGCAAGTAGCTAGGAAAAATCTACATACTCAAATAGTCTTTCATGTACATTTCCTTTCTCCTTTGATATTGTTATCTTACCATTGATTTGGTAAATAACCCTATCTTTAGATGTAAAAGGGACGAGTGTGGGTCATCGTATAACCATGATTAACAATGTTGCAAGGTATCTTAGCATTTCTTTTAGGGACCAAGATCATTTTGAAAGGCAACATGGATAGCGTCATCGAGGGACTATGATCTTGTATTTTGTTTGTTTTAGCTAAGATACCTCACATGCATAATATGGCTATTTTTGTAAGGTAATCGAGTGGATTTACCCTAGGGGTGTATGTGTGCAAGTGTATTGATTTTCATGCTTTGTTTTTGTCTTGATTAGGGTTTGCTATTTTGTTGGTTTTAGTCTTTCCATACAAAACCCTAATTACTAGCATTTGTATATAAAGCGATAAATTGCGGAATTTAAAATTACTACGCTATTACAATACTTATGGGAGGGGTGTAAAAATTACAAATGGGGAGTATTGCAAGAAAATTAAACCTTAATAATCTATTACAACCATATTGAACATGTACAAATGATTGAATAAATAATATATAAATACAAGAATATAAAAAAGAGATGATTTTTGTTTGGTTTTTATAAAAAGGGTTTAACCTAAACCTAATTAAAAAATGATTAGTTAACATTAAAATAAAATAAACTTAAACTAATTGAGAAAAGAAATTAAATTAAAAAGATTTTTTAGGGTTTTATGAAGAAAAAGGGTTTTAAGTTAAATAATAATAAAAAGTAAAAATTTAATAATTAAAAGAAAACTAAATTCTAAATTATTTTTAATTAAGAAAATAAAATAATTATTAAACCTAAGTCTAAATATTTAATTATTTAAAAGAGAAATTAATTTTTTAAAAGAAAATGTTTTTAATATTTTTGTTTTATAAGAAAATAAAATGAATAAGAGTAAATAAAATATTTTTTGGATTTTTCATGATTAATGAGAATAATAATAATAATAATAATAATAATAATAATAATAATAATAATAATAATAATAATAATAATAATAAAAATAATAATAATAAATAAAAATATTAAAGAAAAAAGAAAGAAAAAAAATAAGAAAAAAGAAAATAGTAAAAGAAATTGGGCCAGGGGTGCACAAGTACATCAGGGGTTAGTAAAATAAAAAACATCATCAGGCCCAAGTTGGAAGCCTAGGCGTAGCTTGTTTGGAAACAAAAAAAGAGTGAAAAAATTGTGAGAAAAGAAAAAGGTAGCGCGTTGGGTGTTGAACCCACGCCCTCTTGGTTACCAGCGCGCTGCCTTACCACTGGGATGGCTATACATCCGTTTATTAAAATGAAATGATAAATACATAACGTAACATGCTTCCAAGGCCTGTACTTCGTCTTTAACATTCATCCAGCCAAAGCACCTATAACTTCTTCATCTCTCAACAAAAATGAAAAGTTCAAACATGGAAGTTGTGGCATTTCTTCCCACGAATCCAACCATATAAGTAATTAAAGCTATAAATCCAAGATGAGTGAGAATTGTTCTGGCCCTAATTTAAAATCTAAAAATTTCAGAAACTTCAACTCTAAAATTCTCTAAGCTCGGGCCATATAAATGCAAACTATGGATATGTACAGCTTCGTGGCAATGGTATCTACATTTTATCTTCACAAATACGAATCAAATAATGCTTGTATGAAGAGATAAAGGTTTGAAAACTTAACTCTTGCAGCTGGAGTCGTGTATGGAGTTTGAGCAACCTTTGAGATGGCCTGATGATTTCTGTAGCTTTCCTGGACCTCCTTGAGTGTGTTCCAATTCCTACTTTGCTTTGAGGATGGCTGAAACTCTCAAGTTAAGTCAAGTTGTAAGCTTCAGTTTTGAAAATGGTGGATGGTGATGGAGTGGTTACAGTCAGGAAACAGGGGCCTGGATCACTTTGATATGATGTATATTAAGTGTTTGGATGGTTAAAACTCAATATGCACCAGTAGATTTGAAGATGGCTATGTGAGGTTCAAAACTGTCAAGTTATGGCAGATTATGAGTTGCAGAGTGCTTGGGAGTGTTTTTTGGGTCCTTGATATCTTTTGTTATGTTGCAAATATACTTGTGCATAAGTAAGGAAAGGGTTGGAGTACTTGAGGAGGTCAGAAGCACAAGATGTAGAGTTATGGCTATGTTACTTGATTTTGAAGAAAAGTGAAAACATGGTTTCAAAGCATAATACAAGTATGGCCTGAGTTTATGGGAATCTCTAGACATGTTGCTTTTGCCTTTGACATTGCTTGTGATCAGAAGGAACAAGTGCAAAGCTCTATGCATTGACTTTGTGATTAAAGTTTCTTTACAAGAATGGAATGGTTACTTTGTGCCATAAATGGAAATGTAGCTTGGATAAAGGCTCAAGTGCTTGGATTAAAGCTCTAACAGTTGTGTAAAAATTTAGTTATGGAGTGACAAACAAGTTTGAGGCCTGCAAATAAAAGATTATGCAGCCTAGGCATGGATTTGAATTCTTGTTCATCATGAAATGGCTTGTAATTTAAGTTTGAAAACCCTAACTTCATCTCTTCGATTCTCCTTGATCACAAATGATCTCAAAGAGTTCTTGGACATTTTGGAAAGCTTGTAATGTTCTCTATAACCCCTATTTGAATCACTTTTTAAAATTCCCCTTGTAAATATATGAAAAAGTGTCATGAAGTTAGGTCAAAATCCTAGCCAAAACTAGGGCAAAATTTCACTAAGTGTTCAATTTCAAGACTATGACTTTATGAATTAATAACTTGAGATCTAAGCACTTTTAGAAGAAGTTGTGTAAAGAAATCTTGTAGATATAATTGAGATCTACAACTTTGATGTTGAAAGTTTCTTCTGAATCATCTTGCATCATGGTGAAACATTTGCTCAAAGTTGTGAAAAAACATGAAGTTTTAATTTTAAACACTTAGAAAAATTTCAAGTTATAAAACTTTGACTTTTCAAAATGAAATCTTGACTTTTTGATTTCTTGATGAATAAGTTTCATATTTTGAAATTTTTTAATGAATTATGATCTTTGACATTTGATTTTGACCAAAAAGTCAAAGTTTGACTTTTCAGTATACAGTTGACTTTTGATCAGTTGACTGAAAATTCACTATCAATCCAATTGATCTTGAAAAATGTTTTGGGTCATGACATTAGGTCAAAATTATGCAATTTAACTCTTAATATCATGCTTCAAACCAATTGACCATTTGCTAGGTCAAAAATCAGAAATTGCTTTTCCTTAGTCAAAATCCTAATTTTGACCATTTTGCCCTTTTGATGATTTGATCAAAATTCTTGAGGAATTGTAGTCCAAACTTGATCAAATGATACATATGAGTTTATAATGTTGATGTGGATAAAAAATTATGAAGTTTGACTGTAAATTGGCCAAAGCTGACTGTTTCCCCAATACAGCTGATTTTTAGGTCAACTGCTCAATTGACTGAGCAAAAGTGTGATCCAAGACTTGAAACTTGACATGAGTAAACTTGGGGGTCAATAATTATCCATGGAAGTCATATGAGGCATTGAAGGTTCAATTATCCTTCTGCAATCTCAAACCCTAATTTTGGTCATCAGTGCTTAAGGAGGTGTCTTGAGTTGATCAACCCTAGTGCAGTCTTGAACCAAGAGAGATCTTTGTGAGAAAATATTTGATAAATGAGATGGAAACTTTTGGGGTACAACATTGGGAAAACTTGGCTGCTTCTTTCTACAAGCAGTACCAATACAACGCTGACCTGGCACCAACTCGAGTGCAACTGTAGAATATGTCCATGAGCTCAAGAGAAGGGTTCAAGGGATATGTGCAAAAATGGAGGGATCTAGCCGGAAGGGTACAACCTCCTATGAATGATCGTGAAATGGTAGACATGTTCATGGGCACTCTGACAGTCCCATTCTTTAATCTACTGATTAGGAGTTCCTCATTCGGGTTCATAGAGATGGTTCTGACCGAAGAAATGATCGAAAATGATATCAAGAGCGGGAAGATCCCGATGGCTGTATCTTCTAATGCTGAGAAGAAGCCATTTGCTGGTAAGAGGGAAGCCAATGTTGTGTATGGCCATAAGGGTCGTAATAAGGCAGACTACAACCAATTTGTAGGGGGAAGTGTTGGTCTCTAATTCGGCACGCGTGAAACGACCACAACAACGGGGTAAACAGTGAAGGCAAGTTGAGTCTAAGAGACAGTTTTCCAAGATCAACATTCCACTGTCTCAAGCATTACACCACTGATGAGGATGAATCTGATTACACTGATAGGACCTCATCCAAACCCCAAGACTTCCTCTCCTAACTACAATCCTGATGCAAGGTGCGCCTATCATTCTAGCAGTCCGGGGCACGATACTAACGATTGTTGGGCGCTGACATACAAGATTCAGAATATGATTAACGCCAAGTAGATTGAGTTCGACCCTCCTGAGACTCCCAACGTGGTAACTTCTCCCATGCAAAATCATGGCCAGGATTGAGAGCATTTTTGTTCATTTGAACTCTCAAGTTGTATTTTCTTTGTTTGTTCAAACAATTATTGTCATGTCTAACTTTGTTATTTCATTAATGCATTGCACATGTTTGTCTTGAATTAATTTGTTTTCATTATGCTTAAACAACTTTCTTACTTCCTTTTTGGGATATTCAACTCTTGATTAAAAGCTTTAAGCCTTTAGAGGGAGGATGACGAAAATGATACCATAATCTCTATAGTATGCTTTTGAACAGACCCTGCTGATAACTGTGATACGGTGTCCAGAACCAGGACGTGTTTCCCTTTTTAAGGAATTGCTGGTTTGCGTTTTGCGTTTGTATTCGCAAAATATCGCGGTAAGCAAGAGTCGCCACCGACTTTTATTTTATCCAACTAGGAAAGGAAAAAAGCACAGAAAAATTCCTTTTTCAATATATTTCTGAGTACGGGGGGTAGATTATAGAAAGGGAAGGTATTAGCACCCTTTCTATCCGTAGTTATCTACGGGCTCTTAGGTACTTGCTCATCATTTTCAAAATTGTTTTCTTTTTATGTGATTTGAAAAGCTTTTGTTTTGACTTCGATTTAACTCTTGCTTCTGTCTTCAAGAGTGTAATGAAGTGTTTTGAAAACTTTGTTTGTAAGGGAGTGTAAGTGAGAAATTTTTTGTTTGGATTGAGAAAGTACTTAAGAGCTAATCTACCTACTTGAAAAAAGAATCGTTCTATGCTTATTTCCTTTAGACAGCGCTATCCCACTATTAGTGAGTAGGTAGCACCGTCGTTGGAGTTTTGAGGGTCAATTCGAAAGGGACATACGGTCACTAAAGCAATGTTAGGACGTCTTAGTAATAACCCTAATGTCTTAGATCAATTATCTGAGGCAACAATATCTGAGGCAACCATTCCGAGGCAACTTTGATCTTTGGACAAAAGGACGACCACTAAATCATCCTATACTCAATGACCGTTTACCGAAGGCAACCAAGTGGGAGTATACCCTAGGAGTGCGCATGTGCGAGTGATTCAGTTTCAGATTTATTATCTTTTCACATTTAGGGTTGTTTAACTGTTTTAAAGTTTAACATACATTCTTGTCATGCATCCCTATATCATACATCTAACAGTTAATATTTGCAGAATTTTAAAGTGCGGAAATTAAACTACGCTATTACAAGGCTTTGGGTATTTACATAGCCAAAAACAAACCCTTTGAAAATAAAGCGATAAATGGAAATAAACGTCCTAATTAAACTATTACAAATTGTAGGCAGTTACATCAATATGGATAAAAATAATAATAGAGCGCGCGAGGAAAGTTAGAACGATAAAAATTTAGGGTTTTGACCCTTTCTAACCTAATTAAAAGAAGAAGAAAAATTTGTGGTTTTTAATATTTTTTAAGAAAAAGGAATTAAGTTTTCAAATTAAATACACAATTAATTAGCTAATTAAAATTAATTAATGAAAATAATAAAAATGACCTATTTTTGGTTTTTTGGTTAATTTTAGGAAAAAGAAAATATAATTAAATTAGAAATAAAACCTAATTGTTCTAATTAGTTTTAATTATGTGCAACAAGAATTAAAGTTGTCTAAGATTAAAATCTAATTAAATTAACTAATTTTTTAATAAAAATAAAAATCTAGACCTAATTTATGAAAAGTAATATTTTTGTGATTTTTTGATAAAAAATAAAATAGTTGATTGGTTAGTAAATAAATAAATATAATTTAATTAAAACAAATAAATAAATAAAAATAGAATAGAGAAAGAGATTTGGGCCTGCAACAACAATTCTGGGGGGTATGAGAAGCAACTTCTGGGCCCAACAATCTGAAGTCCATGTTGACTTCTGAGCTCCTATGCTACGCGTTTGACCGGCCATTTGGTGCTCCCTTCTGGATGGCCATCAGATTTGGCCATCTGGCCACTTGGATGACCGAATCTTGAGGTCACATGATAGACCCTTGGCTTATGTATGCACTGAATTCTGAAAAGACAAAATACATGAAATATTTGGGGGACCTGGGATTCGAACCCAGGTCCTGAAGCATTATCCACCACTACGCTTACCAATTGTTCCACTTGTTCTTTTTGTATATCAAATAAATAATGATGATAATATGGAAAACAAAGTGGGTTAGTGGAGAACCAAGAAAACGCGCGCCAGGTTTCAAATAAGCCAATGTAACGGTGACACGCAGGTCATCCCTGACCTTGCTCCGTTGGTAAAAGTGGAAAGCTTTTACCTACGGACATATGTTTGTTGCTATATATCCTACAAATTCCAAAACTCAATACAAGTGTTATAAATAAAAACGAAGGCCGTGGATGGCTTCGTCTGGCCTTGCTGAACACAAAGGTGGCCCTTTCATGGCCCAATTTTTCCTACAAACGAAGATCCTAATTTGAACCCTAGAACCCTAGCTATGGTGAAATCCAGTACAAGCCATGAAAATGCAATCAAATATTACAGGAAGCTTGCAAACATGATGGTGATCAAGAACATACAGTTATTTTATGCTATAAGTGCAAGAACAATGATATTCAATTTCAACAAAGAATCCATACCGTGGGTGACTTGCAGTGCGAAATAAGGCCTGGAAACACTTGCTTTGGATTGCTTTGGCTTGCTGATGACCTCAGGAAACGATTGGAATGGTTCAAAGGTCCTGAAATTTCCTCTAAATGGGAATTCTTATTTGCACTTTTTCTTGATTTTTCAAGTTTGTGTTCTTGATCATACGCCTCCTTCTGACCTAGTTTTTGGTCTGCCTTTGTTCTATTCGTATCAAGGAATGGCTTAGGGTTGATAACTGATCTCAATCTTCCTCCATCAATGAATTGGATCTTGATTTGATACACCTTAAAAATCTTTCCAAAATTAGCCTAAAATCAATCTTTTTGTCCACCCTAATGCCTTGCACGAGTTTGATTTGATGCTAGCTGTAATTGAAACCTGAAACAAGCACACAATCTTTTGTTTTCAATATTTTGGATTTTCTCATGATTTATTTTGATTAAAATTGATTTAATTCAAATAAAAATCAAAACAAATAATAAAAATAAGATATTTACAAGTGGCAAAGGCTAGAGCTCGTGGACTATGTTTCCAACTCAAAACAAGTAAAAAAGATTGGTCCCATTTGGCAAAAATTGAAGTTTTAGGCATAGTTGACTTTTGGCAATTTTGCAAAAAGGGTCAACTTCACCAATGCATAACTTCCTCAATTTTTACTCTTTGGAGCTGTTCTTGGACTTTTGAGAAATATTGGGATGTTCTATAATCAACCCTTTTGGTCTCATCTCAATTTAATATTCCATGCTCATGTATGAAGCTTTGACAAAAAAGGTGATTTTGTTGACTTTCCAAAATGACCTATAATGTCCAGATTCATAACTTCTTGTGAGTGCATATTTTGAACTTGGGAGCTGAAGATGGATTGTAGATAATTGCATCCTATTCAAAATTAGCTTTGTATGGGTCATTTCTCATAAAGTATGAGAAAGTTATGCTTGGTCAAAGTTAAGTTGACTTTTCCTACAAAACCCTAATTTAGCAACTTTTGGTTCTTGATGAATTATGAGCAATACTTGATGAATCATGATCAACCCTTGATCAAATGATGAAATATACTTCAAAATGAGGATGTTGACCAAAAATCTTGAAGTTTGACTGTATGTGGGCCACAGTTGACTTTTGCCCTAGCACAATCGATTTTCAGGCCTTTGAGCAATTGACTGAGCAAATTTCCTCTGTAGGGATTGAAACTTGACATGGATGCTCTTAAGAACATATTAGGACATTGGTGAGCATTTGAGATCACTTGGAATCAAGTATCTTGATGCAACATGAAACCCTAATTTTAGGTAGATTGCCTTAGGAGAGAGCTTGTCTGGTCAACCCTTGGACTACCTTGAGCAACTTGAGTATCATTCTTGAAATGTTTTTAGAAATATGGGAGGGCAAATTTTGGGGTACAACAATAACGTACAAGCGTTGTTTCAAATTCTAAATAGCGGAGTTATAAGGAAGATAATCTCTAGTCAACCCCTTTGAGCCTAAGAAGTAGGAGTTTTCTTTTCACACAAATTAAAACCCTTAATCATAACCTGGGGCGGGGTAGTTTTCTCAATTAATTCAGATGCGCATTCAGTCGCAGTCTTCTGCGTCGTACATAATGAATGGCATCAAAGACGTCCTTCCAAATCAGAAGATGGTGACGGTTCCGCATAATCATTAAGAACATGCATTCATTATCTCTCAAAATAAAAGCCCATTAAGTCAAAACCTATGAAGGAGACTTAAGGAAAAAACTGGGGCATCCCGCTGACTGTAATCACAAAAGAAACAGTTCAAGAAAAAGAAGGGATAACTAAAACAAAAAAAGAGGTTACTACAAATCCTCGACAAAAAAATTACAAAAATGACTGCCTATTCAAAATAAACTATCAGTATCCGAACCATCACCAGAACATCAAGTACAAGATTCTAGAATTAATCGGAATTTAAACGCACAATTAACTGAGTATAGCACTGAACAACATCATAGAGATTAGGTTGGGGACAAATAAAATTTGAGCCTTTATCCTTTGTTTCTTGAACCATGAACCAGGCCACGTTACAACCCTTAAAAGTCCTTTTTGAAGCATGGGTTAGTTCGAGAGCATATTGTTACAAAGGTATCCTGACTCCTGTAGGACTTGCTATAAATCCTGAGTTGACATCACACTTTTACAAAATTTGCTTGTTTTATGAAAAAATGAATTTTTAAACTTCAAGACAGATATAAGCTTGCATTCTTAAAATGACATTGTCTATATATGGTTAATTGTTCAAATAGTTGAGAAATTCGCAAACGAATATTCGATGAACAGAAATCCTCTCAATGAGCAGAATCACCTCGGATGGAAAGAAATTCCAGTGATAGGCCTTTCATAATCAAGGGGCATAGCATGATGTCCAGTTGATCTGGGGCAGTCAAGTCAAGGTTCAAGGAATCTCTCAAAAATGCCAAATAGTTAGGGGCAGAACTCCATCTGAATCACTTGGGACATTGGACATGAATTCCAGCAACGAATTTCGTACGGTTAAACAAACATCTTCTGGCAGTGTGGCAACACTAACTACTATGGACAGTGACAATTCTCCATACCCAGTGAACATGGACATGGTTGGAAAATACTACGCATGATCAAAGACCCGCTAGGCTAGCTGGCCTAGGCAAAAAAGGGCATCCCGGTGAACCAAAAAAGGTTCAAGAAAATAATAGGGATATATACAAAAAAAAATTGTACACCCGACAAGTCAAAAACCTGAAAAGGCGGCTTGAGCAAAAAAGGGTGGCCCGGTGGACTGAAAACCAGAAAGGGCGGTCCAGGCAAAAGTTAGGGATTAAAAACGTACGATTACGTCCCGTCATCTCGTCACTTGTCTAATCCGTAGAAGGTTTATTACCCTTATCTACATTCACCAAGGACTCCAAGAGTTGGGATAACAGCCAAACCATCTACAAAATCCTCGGTTGATATTTTCTACAACAGGTATCAAGACAGGGGCATTCTACTACAAGGTCGCCGCCATATCCTCAGCTTACAACCTAGTGATGTCATGTGCTCTTGTATCCCGGGGAAAACAAGAATTTCTAACCATTGCTTCGACATCAAGTTTTCCCCAGTAAAGTCGTCAAGCTTCTCAAGATTCCCCAATAGGATTTCACAAAATCCTCAGGAAATGCACAAAGTTTTCCTTCCCCAACAGAGTTTATTTCTCTAACAACGGAAGATCATCTCCCAGCAGTTCAGCTTCAACAAAATCTAAAGACCTACATTCTTCATCACCAACTGCAATCAGGGATTTATTTTCCCTAATTCAACAGCGCCACAATAGAATAACTGATACGTCCACATATTGCATTCATACATAATTCTACAAATGTCATAGCATATGCAGTACAAATGCATACATCCCAATCTCATTTATTTTGAGAACACCATTACACAATGCATTTCATACAGCATGACATTGCATACAGCTAACGCTTTACCTTTTCAGGAAAGATCAATCAATAGATATTTATCATCAAAAATTTTCAACAGGTCCAGGATTAGCTCCTGAAACAAAACAAAGTAACTATTTGTGCGACCAAATACATCTTTACACGAGCTCAACATGAAGCAATCTTACACGGGTTTATTCTATCTTCTAAATACAGCTTTACACGGGCTCAACATGAAGGAATCTTACACGGGTTTCTTCTAACGACCAAATGCAGCTTTACATGGGCTCTTCATGAAGCAGTCTTACACGGGTTCCTTCTCCTTCTGGAATGCAGCTTTTACACGAGCTCTTCATGAAGCAATCTTACATGGGTTCCTTCTCATAATCTCCAGATGCAGTTTTACACGGACTCATCCTGAGGAAACCCTACCCAGGTTCATTCTCACAATTTCCAGATGCAGTTTTACACAAACTCATCCTGAGGCAACCCTACCCAGGTTCCTTCTCTTGAATTTCCATATGCAGTTTTACACGGAATCATCCTGAGGCAACCCTACCCAGGTTCCTTCTTACAATTTCCAGATGTAGTTTTACCCGAACTCATCCTGAAGCTTCCCTACCTAACTCCCTCTCATATATCTCCTAAAGCAGCCCTACCAGGTTCCTTCTCATACACTTCCAGATGAAGTCTTACCCGGACTCATCCTGAAACAGTCCTACACGGGTTTCTTCTGATACATTTCCAGATAGCAGTTAATTTCATTCTCCCCAGCAAATTACTGCGAAGCCTAGATTTCAACCAGAAAACATCATACTTTCTCCAATCCAGAGATAACCCCTCAGTAAAGCCATGGACAACTGAAGTTCCTAGACTATATTTCCCAGAGTTTTCCTCAAACAGGAAAACAACAGAAATCAACATCCCCCAGTGGACTCCTCCTTAGACAATAGTAACAGGAATCTCCATAAAGAGACTTCTTATGAAGTCATCATCTACTTTGTATGGCATCTTTAAGCCCATCTTCAACGACTCTCCATCATATTCCTTGGATGGCATTTTTAAGCCCATCTCCGACGACTCCCTGTCATCTTCTCCAAATGGCATCTGTAAGCCCATTCCCTCCATCATCAACAATCATTGTTACTTCATGCGAGTGCAAATTTTTAGGCACTCTAGTGTTCAATCATTTTCCACCTTCACATCACGAAAGGCAGACAAGCCAATCTACATCTTTAGGTTTAAGAAGATTGAACAGGGGCAGCTGTTGTACCCCAAAATTTTCCCTCTCATGTTTTCCAAGGTCTTCCCCCTACATGGTTGACCACAAACCCTTTCCTAAGGAAAAATAAAATTTGTCAGTGGTGTTTAAGTGCCTTTCGATTGGTATGGACAATGCCCTTCGATTGGCATGTCACAGGGCCTTTTGATTGGCATGGACACAAGGTCTTTCGATTGGCCTCATGACAAGCCTTTCGATTGGCATTGTGTCAAGGCCTTCGAGTGACATTCTAAAAGACCTTTCATTTGGCACCCTGGGCCAAGCCTTTCGATTGTCATGGCAAGGGATTCTTCGATTTAGCATCTCAAACCATGGCTCAAGCGAAGAAGCTCTGTTTAGGGGAGCCTTGAGAAATTTGAATTAGGACTCAGCGCCATCAAGAAGAATAATGTTTAGGGGCCAATCAAATAAAAATGATGCTTAGAATATGACCCATTCGAATCAAGTTCAAAGCCTTAGATTAATAGAGAGATGAAGCAACCTTCGAATAGTTAAAAGGGAGAGTTGATGTTTCGATTGGTTTGAGTTGAAAGAAAGCTATTCGAAGGAATTAACAATGAATCATTTGAAGAACATGTAAAGGTCCACTAGAAGGAGGAAATCTGAGACATTCGAAGGAGGCCATCAGAGCCATCCGAAGGAGGCCATCATAGCCATTTGAAGGAGCTAAATCAGAGCCATTCGAAGGAGGCAATCAGAGACATTCGAAGGAGGCCATCAGAGCCATTCGAAGGAGGCCATCAGATCCATTCGAAGGAGATTAATCAAAGACATTCGAAAGAGGTAATCAGAGATATTCGAAGGAAGCCATCTGATCCATCCGAAGGAGGCCATCAGAGCCATTCGAAGGAGAGCATTCAAAAATCAAAGGTGTCCAGGTTCATCCAAGATTCCAAAAGAGACATGAATATTTCAAAAAGGAAATATTTTAATATGTCTGATTCTTCTGTCATGGCTTTAAAGGCCTAGTTAAATGGTTGTCTCTTTCCGTTACTCTGCACCATCACACTCCTATAAATACAACTCCAAGGATACAATACCAGGGGGACAAAAACCAGAGAGAGTCACACGAAATTGAAAATATACTCTTGGAGTTCTCCTGAAACTGCGCCAATCATCACCAGCCCCTAAGCAAGCGCACGTCCAGAAGGGCTTAATCAAAGCAACCCTTTAAGAAAGTGTCCCCACGCCCAGAAGCCAAATCGAAGCAATCCTTAACTAGGGTACCCACACCCATCACCGTAGATTCATACACCACTGTTGGTAAGAAAAATGTAAGGAATCAAATTCTATACTTTCTTTGCATACCATAGTCATTCAATTTTCATTCATGATCGAAGGGCTTGGGTGTGGTACCCGGGCCTGTATTTGTTTCCTTTTATTTCTAACACTTGTTGTAGATCCAGCATAAATAAGGCCACAACACGTAGGATCGAAAGACCTGGGCTTAGAACCCCAGTCATGCTTTTCGTTTTTGCTAACATACCTTTACAGATTCATTATCCTCATAGCATCCACCCCTGGATCGAAAGACAATCATATCTCCTTGGGTCAAAGCTTCCCATTTTCTCCCTGGACCGAAGCTTCCCATTTCTCCCTAGATCGAAGGATGCCCCTTGCATTTTATTTTTGTTTTCATTGACTTCTTTTTATTTTTACATTAAGGTAAAATCACAAAAAATATTAGGCTAGTTGTTTTTCCAACTAAATTAATTTTGTAAATAAATAAATTAATAATTTTAACATTTTTTTCTTAAAATTAAAATTAAATAGACTTGGGCTTTATTTTCTTTTATACTAAAAACAACAAAAAAGATTTTCTTTTCTTTAGGATTTTTAGACGTCTTTTCTATTTCACACGCGTTTATTTAATTCCATATTTTTACTATTATTGTATCTGCCTATTGGATGTAATAGATTAAAATTAGGACATTTACTGCTTTATTCCCCTCATCCTTGTATAATGTAATTCCCCTCCCTAAATCATTGTAATAGCGTAGATTTAAATTCTTGTACTTTAATTTCTGCAAATTATTAACTGCTAGTAACTAGGCATGTATGAAAAGAGTGAAATCAAATGTTAGCAAACTTAACAAAAAGACAAAAATAATTGAACATAACACACTTGCACATATACACCTCTATGGTATGCCCACTTTGGTTTCCTTCAACAAAACAGTCATGAGGAAGCAAAGACCCGTAAAATCAAAAGATCATAGTCCCTCGATGACCCAACAGTTGCCTTTTAGGTAAATGATCTCGTCCCTTAAACGAAATTGCTAAAGCGTCTCCATATGTTGCCTTTATGACTGTAAAACGTCCCTTCGATTGTCCCTCGACATCCAATGATAAGGCTACCTACTCGCTAATAGTAGGATAGCACTGTCTAAAGGAAAAGAGGAAAAGAACAACCTTTTTGAGTATAAAAGTAGATAGCTGTTAGAAGTTTTCTCAAACTATTTTTGCACTTACGCACAAAAACTACTTTTCAAAAGACATTTCAAAACACTTTGTATATTTTCTCCACTATCCCGAGAAACATTACAAAGTTCGCCATACTAAGGCATTTTCAAAACATTTTCAAACACATAAAACACAAAGGTATTTCAAAATGAGCAAACCTCTAAGAGCCCGTGGAAAACCACATATGGAAAGGGTGATAACACCTTTCCTTTCCATAATCTACCCCCTTACTCAAAAAACTCTCGAAAAGGACTTTTTCTGTTCTTTTCACCCTTTCCTTTGTTGGATAAAAGAAAAGACAGTGGCGACTCTTGCTTACCGCAACATTTGCGAACACAAATGCAAAACCAGTATTAACAGTCGGTTCTGCCACCGTGGGCTACTTATCTGTTATTACTATGCTCTTAATGAAATAAAATGGAAAAGTGATAGTGTGATTGGGCCCAATGGGGCGACCCGGCCAGAAAGTGGAAAAGAAATGGTTTGGAAACCCTAAGCACAAAGAGGCGCGCTGTATTTGTCTTGGGAAGAAGAAAATGAATTTAATTGTTATCATTTGGGAAGGGAACAGTCAAATTAGCTATTAAAAAAATCTGTTTTCAAAGCTAAATGTGAAAAACGCAGTAAACTCCTCAATGGCCCTTCTTCTTCCAATTTTGTTTTTCTCGCTGCCTCTCTCTCTCGCGTGTGTGTCGTTCGAACTCTCTATCTTCTTCAATTGTTCTAAAAAACTATGCCGCCATGGCCACACCACACCAACCAACCTTCATTCTTTAAACTTATCTTCTCTGATTTGCTTTATCTTGTTATGGTCGTCACACTCTCTCTTGATATCACGATGGCATCACCAAACGCAGATAACATCAACAACCGAAACCCCATCGATTCTCCACCATTCACAGAGGTACAAATTTACAAAAGCAAATAAAACGAACAAAAAAAAAGTAATAAGGCAGGAAACGAACCTCGGGTAAGTTCATCGCGCAATTTGCTTGAATTCTTCTACTTATTCTTTTTTTTTCGCGTTTTGTTGTTTCTCTTTGTGATGTTGTGATTTATTGTTGGAGCGGTGAATAGGAAGGGTCCACAGGTGTGTTTTGTGTTGGGTCTGGTGCGATGTTTTTGACTGTATGAAGGTTGGTGAGGTTTGATGCGGAATTGTTTAAGTATGAGTTGAATGGTTTGAAGGTTGGATGAAAATTGGAGGTGAAGTCTAGGTAAGTATCGATTCTGTGAGTAGTGATGATATGAATCAGTTTTATGTATGTGGTTTTGAGTATGGTTTCTGCAGAATTATTGGAGCGAGTTTGAAGGAGTTTTAAGATGTATTAAGGAGCAGTTTTTTTGTGTATTCTTCTCACTGTTTGTTTTTTATGTTTTGTTTTTAATTTTTTTATCCTCTCTGATGATTCTCTTCTTATGGTGAGATAAAGGATAGAAATTGGGGGGAAAGTTAAGGTTTTGAACATTTTTAGTTAACAATTTTGTGGCCTTTTGAGTACAGGTTAGGGCATGTCTATTTTGGTGCAAATTTGTGCAGGTTTTGGACTGGTATTTGTTGGGTTTATAGCAGGATAGCAGGGCTGGGCAGCAAGTTTTCCTTGACATGATTTTGGACTATTTGTAGGCTGGTTTTGCAGCAGGTTTTTTGCAGGATTTGGGACAGCAACAAAGCTATTTTTTTGCAGCAAGGTTGGACAGTTTTGCTGGTTTGTAGCAGGCTGCTTTTCTTTGCATGTTTTGGGCTGTTTTATAGGCTAGTTGATATCTTCCTGACCCTATCTCTTTCCCTCTTCATCTTTCTATGATAAAAGCAATTTTGCTTTGTCAAAAATTCTGAAGAGTTTGCATAGATTAGGAAAATGATGACATGGGGTCTTGGCTATTGGTAGCTTGCTATTTTTATGAATAATGCTATCTTACAAGTGCTTTCATTTGTTTTTTCTTGATATTCTGCTGCGCTCTTTAGTTGCAGCCTGCATTAATGCTGCTGTTTGGTTTGCTTAGCAGTTTGCCCTCTTTTTTTTGTTGTCTTGGGGTTACATGCGTTGTTGTTTTGCCGTTTGACTTGTAGCTTTGCATTTTGCCCTGTTGTCTTGAGTTGTTGCGCTACGGTTACACATTTTTGCACTGTTTGTTGTTTTGTGTTGTTTTGAGTTTTGCCTTTTCTATTCTTTTCCCTGTTTGTGAACCAAAAGAAATCTACTTTTTTTGTGATTTGAAAAAGTAGGAGGAGATAAACCATGATTAAAAAACCCTTTTAATTTCTGATTCCAAAATGAAAACTCTAATGATGAGATAAAAACTCTTAGCAATTAGTTCTTGAATTTTCACATGTTAGCTAACTTTTTCTTTCTTTTTCTACATGTACGAGAAATTTGGACAATGGAGAAAATTGATGAAGAGCGGTCTGACGTGCTTGATGAAGACTTGAAGATGATGAAAAATCAATTCTTTAGGAATTTTGTATTATTGCAACTTTTGTAACATTGCGGTTTCCATTTGTGATTTGAATCTTAAGACTTGGAGACTTGTAAAATATATTCAAATTCACTTTTAAAAATGACGCCTTGTTGTAAATCTTGAATTCTTGAATAAACTTAAATAATCTTGAATTCCAAAGCGACTTAAGAAAAAGTCTTGCATTTTAATAATGACACGCTTGAAAATATATGAATAGCCATGGACTTTGAATTAGGTTCGACAATTTGATTTGGTTCATGAGAATTGTGACTTAGATAAACCATGAATCAAGGCATAACTTTAATCATGTTTGCATTCCAAAGTTCTAATGAATTTGAGCAAACTTTAGCGAACTCTTTCTTTGATACTTTAAATTCAAAACAAACTCACGCGAATGAACTGTAGAAGATTTGGACGAAACTTGTAATATCGTGTAACTCTTTGCTAATCAAGAACATTATTCAAATGAATCCTCAAATCATTTTCACCAAGATCATAAATCGATTTTCAACATGGAAACTTGGATTATAAACAACATCTTGTTCGAACTCAATATGAATCTCTAAATTCAACATCTCATTCCATGGACAGTCTCAACATGAGAATCATAGCCTTCAAGAAAACAATTAGAAGTTGAAAACATTCTAAATCAAGAAAATGACCTATGAAAAATTAATAATCTCCAAGGTCTTTTAAACACCATTTCCTTCGATTCTTAAAGAGGACTTGTTGATGACATCACTCATGACAATGTGTAAAAATAATCGTCTCGAGATCTTGAAAATTGAGGACATTATGAGTCTTTGAAGGCAGGCCACAATTATCTGAAATTAGGTCAGAACCATAAAGTGACCTCTAAAATATTCGAAATTCCGATGATCTTTTGCATATAATCAGCTATTGACTTGTGAAGAGAAATTGGAGATGACATCAAGGAGAGTCATACACAAACAGAACCGCTCAAAAATATCGATTAATGAAGAAGTTACAATACTTTGAACTTGGTCTCGCAAAAGGTCGACTTTTGGGTCAATGGAGTCATTTTCATACATTTGAACCATTGACTGAGCAAACTGGCAATGCGAGGTTTGGAACTTGGCACGAACATCCTTGAAGAGACATGAAGATTAATGAAGACCATTTGAAACCTTGGAGACTCAATTTTCTTTAGGAAATAACAAACCCTAATTGTTGACCTACTGCCTAGGAAGAGAATCTGTCTGATAAACTTTTGAGCCAAATTAAGTATTCGAGAAAACCCTAGGATAGTATCTTTCATAAAAAATGGGAGGGCAAATTTTGGGGTACAACAGCTTCCCCTGTTCAATCTTCTTAAACTTGAAAAGTGAGATCGGCATGTTTTTCATTCGTAGCTTAAAAGTGGAAGATGATTGAACACTAGAGTGCCTAGAAATTTGCACTCGGTGATTTGTTGGTTGATTGTGTAGGGAATGGGCTTAAAGATACCATTTGGAGAAATAATGGAGAGTTGTCAGAGATGGGTTTATAGATGCCATCCAAAGGTGATTGTTGACAGATATTAGACTAAGTCTGAACTCGACTTCAACTGGAAAAGAATCAGAATAAACCTTTGGTCGATTTAAACTGAAACTAGAAGAAGTCTTGAATGTTGTTTGATTGGAAAGAATAAGAATAAATCTTGTAGAGATTTATCTGAACCAGAGAGAATGTCTATTTGGAAAGTATCAGGATAAACCATTGAGAGGTTTAAACTGAACCAAAAGAGGTCTTGGGTATTCTTTAACTGGAGAGAATCAAAATAGATCTTTGAGAGATTTATCTGAACCAGAGAAAGTGTCTACTAGGAAAGAATCAGAATAAACCGTTGAGAGATTTAAACTGAACCGACAGGGGTCTGGAAAAAGAATCAGAATAAATCTTAAAGCGACTTATCTGAACAAGAGAAGATATCTGCGGGGAAGAATCAGGATAAACCATTGAGAGATTTAAACTGAACCCGCAGGGGTCTGGAGAAGAATCAGAATAAATCTTGAATCGAATTATCTGAACCAGAGAAGATGTATGCGGGAAAGAATCAGAATAAACTGTTGAGAGATTTAAACTGAACCAGCGGGGGTATGGAGAAGAATCAGAATAAATCTTGAATTGAATTATCTGAACCAGAGAAGATGTCTATGGGAAAGAATCAGAATAAACCGTTGAGAGATTTAAACTGAACCAGCAGGGGTCTGGAGAAGAATCAGAATAAATCTTGAAGTGACTTATCTGAACCAGAGAAGATGTATGCGGGAAAGAATTAGAATAAACCGTTGAGAGATTTAAAATGAACCAGCATGGGAATGGATAAGAATCAGAATAAATCTTGAAGCGACTTATCTGAACTAGAGAAAATGTCTGCGAGAAAGAATTAGAATAAACCGTTGAGAGATTTAAACTAAACCAGCAGGGGTCTGGAGAAGAATCAGAATAAATCTTGAAGCGACTTATTTGAACCAGAGAAAATATTTGCGGAAAAGAATCAGGATAAACCGTTGAGAGATTTAAACTGAACCGACAGAGGTCTGAAGGAAATATTTGTTATGTAGATGGTAAACCAATCCTTTCTCGGGAATTAATCTGTAATTTATTACTCCACAAATTGTTATCCTGTCAGAAATTTGTTGATGATAATTTTCTGTTGATTGATCTTTCCTAAAAAGGTGAAGAGTTAGTTGTATGCGATGTCGTGACATATGAAATGCATGGCACGAGATTGCGCTATATGAATTTGTGTTGTAAATTCTATGACGTATGAATGCAATGTATGAACATATTAATTGTTCTGCCATAGTATTGCTGGACTCGGGGAAAATAAATCCCTGAGTACTGCTGGGAATGAGGAGTGTAAGTGTTCATATTTCATTGAAGTTGAAGCGTTGATGGATGAGTTTCCATTATAAGAGAAATAAACTCTGTTGGGGAAGGGAAACACCGTGAATTGCTTGTGGACTTCATGAAATCCTGCTGGGGAATCCTGAGAAGCTGGGCGACTTTCATTGGGGAATATTTAGAGCGGTAACTGGATGTTTTGCTCCGTCGGGGATGTGAGAGCAACTGATATCATTAGGGTGCATAATAGAGATACGTTAGTGATCCTGTAGCAGGATGTCCTTGCTTCCGCTCCTACTGGAGAAAGTAGCTGTGGGGATTGTAGAGCAGTCTGTTGGGGAAGAGGAGTTGTGGTCCCTTGATTTATGATAGTCTGGGAAGAAAATTCAAGCTGGGTAATCTTGCCATTTGTTGGGGAAATAAACCCTGTCACCAATCTGCCGGATGGGCGCTTTGGACAAAAATTCCATAAGGCTTTTAACTCAATTAAGACCAGCTCAGCTGGGGAATGTCAGAATAATTCCAAGCTTTGATGGTATCTGAGGAGATATTGAATGAGTATCAGAATGATATCCATATCTGGATCGTACTTGAACTATATCTGAGGAGAGTCTGGAATAAACGTCAGAATAAATCTGTATTTAGATTGTATCTGCATTGTATCTAGAAGAGGATTTTGAATAAGTATCAGAATGAATCTTTATCTGGATCGTGTCTGTACTGTATCTGCAAGAGAATTGTATCTGCAAGAGAATTGTATTTGCAAGAGAATCTGAAATGAGTATCAGAATGGATCTGCATGTAGATTGTGTTTAAACTGTATCTAAGAAGATGCATTTGAATAAGTATCAGAATTGATCTTTGTTTGGATCGTATTCATACTGTATTTGCAAGAGAATCTGAAATGAGTATCAGAATGAATTTGCATGTAGATTGTGTTTGAACTGTATCTAATAAGATGCATTTGAATAAGTATCAGAATTGATCTTTGTCTGGGTCGTATCTGTACTATATTTATAAGAGAATCTGAAATGAGTATCAAAATGAATCTGCATGTAGATTGTGTCTGAACTGTATCTAAGAAGACGCATTTGAATAAGTATCATAATTGATCTTTGTCTGGATCGTATCCGTATTGTATTTGCAAGAGAATCTGAAATGAGTATCAGAATGAATCTGCATGTAGATTGTGTCTGAACTATATCTAAGAAGATGGTAAACTTTTGGCAATCACCCTCTGTTTGGGAACTAGTGTGATGTATGCGTTCGTTGGGAGAAGATCATAAATCCTCTGTTTGCTGTTGAGTTTGACTATGTCATCGGCTGGAGGATGCCCCACTTTTGTTTAAGGACGCTTTTGCACTTGTCGGATATAGCCTTGTGACTCTGACAAATTCACCGGGGATCACCTTATGAAGGGTACTTTGTGGGGATTTGTCATTTTCCATAGCAGTAAGTGTTGTAGTAATGCCAGAAAATGTTTGCTTGGTCGCACATGACCCTTTATATGTGGGAGCCTGTTTTCCCCTAGAGTTAATCTGGTGCACCTCGACGCTTGAGATTTTGATCACATTTCCGGTAGCCCTGAACTTCCTAGAGATATTTTCTAAGACTGTTGTGGAAGAAACCGAAGACCTCATACTGACACCATCTGAAACTACTGGCACAGACAAACAAATTGGTGGTACCCAAGATCTTTGGTCAAGTCTCAGAATTTTATGAGAACTGTCATGGGAGGATCCGAAGACATGACACTGACACCATCTAATACTGACACCATCTGATACTATTGGTACAAACAAGAAATTTGATGGTACCAGAAGTCTTCATAGTGGATATTGTTCAAACCCATGATCAACATAACATTGCCCCTTGAGTGACCTAGATGGAGATTTGCCCCTAGTTATTCAACAATTCTTTGAGAGATTCTTTGAATCTCGACTTGACTGCCCCGGATGTGTTGGACAATGGTCATGCCATGCCCCTTGATTATGAGAGATTTGTTATTGGAAGCGTCTTTCCATTTGAAGTGATTCTATTTATTGAGAGAGCTTTCATTTGCTGAATATTCGTCATGTGAATTTCTCTGTTGTCAAACAATTAGCCATATGCAAACAACGATATTCAAAATAATGCAAAGTTTTTGCTTGTCTTGAAGGTTTGAAAATGCTTTTAGCAGATAAAAGAATTTTGCAAGTATGTGAATTTAATTCGGGATTTAGAGTAAGCCTTACAGGAGTCAGGATACCTTTTTGTAACAATATGCTTTCAAACTAACCCATGCTTCAATTAGGACTTTGAAAGGTTGTATCGTGGTCTAGGTTCACGGTTTAAGAAACAAAGGATAAGGCTCAAAGTGTAATTATACCCCGCCCGTTCTTCGTGATGATCTTCAGTCCTAAACTCAGTTAATTGTGCGTTTGAACTCCAATTGAGTTTGGAATGGCATTTTAGTGATGGTTCAGACAAGTTAAGTTTCTTAGAAGGCAGTCATTTTTGCCATATTTTCCATGTTGTTGAGGATTTGTAGTGACCCTTTTATTTATTTATTATCCATGATTTTTCCCGATTGTTCTTGTTTTTGAGATTACAGTCAGCGGGATGCCCTAGTTTTTCTTAAGTCTCAGAAGGAATGTTTTTGATGTCATTCGTTGTGTACGAAGTAAAAGTTTGCGACTGAACGTGAGTTTGAATTAACTGAGAGACTATCCCGCCCCAGATTTTTATTAAAGGTTTCGATTTGTGTAAAAAAGAAAACTTCTGCTTCTTTGGCTCGAAGGGGTTGACTAGGGATTATCCTCCTTATAACTCCAGTGTTTAGTAATTGAAAGAACGCATGTACATCGTCAGCAAGGTCTGTCCAAAAGCATACTGTATGAGATTAAGGCATTGCTTACGTCATCCTCCCTCTAAAGGCTTTCAACTTTTAAAACAAACGTTGAATATCATAAAGGGAGTAAAAAAGCATAGTTCAAATATAATGAAAAATAATGGATTAATTCAAGACAAACATATGCAATGCATTAATGAAACAAAGTCGACATTAATAGATAAATGTTTGAACAACAAAAGAGATTACAATTGAAAATTCAAAATGAACAGGACGCTCTCAATGATTTGGCATAAGAGCAGTGATCACGTTAGGAGCCTCTAGAGGGTCAAACTCAATTTCCTTGGCATCAATCATGTCTTGGATCTTATTCTTCAGAGCCCAACGACTGTTCGTGTCGTATCCAGGACTATCATAATGGTATGCACACCTTTCGTTGGGATGATAAGTAGGAGCAAAAGTATTTGGATTCCGGAGAGGAAACTTTAATGTAATCAGCTCTGCTTTCAACATGTGTTGTAGCGCTTGAGCCAGTGGCATGTTGATCTTAGTGAATTTTCATTTAGGCACGACCTCCTTATGCCGATTCCCTGTTGATGTTGTTGCACTGATGTAGAATCGGAGATCAGGACTGCCCCC